>MU883356.1:0-15571 GCA_036418205.1 Ostertagia ostertagi | reverse complement strand
CTTCAATATTATGAGTATATGATTGCACCACTTCCTCGATATCTGAACAAAAATCCTGCTATTTTTCTTTTGACGAAATCGTTATTGTTTCCGAGGTTTTCGGGAGGTTCACTCTCAGTCGATAGAATTTTCCCTCTGTGAAATCTTGATCGCCATCAGACGAGATAGATGGTGGGTGAGAATGACACAGTTTGCCGTCAATTTTCCCCATGCCAACCCCGTGACAGGTGTGATAAAACATGAAGGTTGCGAACTGCAGAAGGCTAATCCGTCAAAATACTTCAGACCGTAAAAGGTTGTTCATCTTTACGCGAGAGGCCAAGACGGGTGATCGAATAACGACAAGTGGTGAGCTTCAGCAGCTCACAAACTTGGATCAACCAATCTGAGTTGCGCCAGATATGATGCAAACTTCTTTTCAAGACCGCATGTGACCCAAAATGCTCACTGCTTATCTCAGAGATGGAACGTATTCATATTGGCAAGAATGGCTCTCCAAAAGGCCACAGTTTCTCCCAGGTAAAGTTCATAGTTGAGTCGACACACTTTGAGTTTATGTTGCGGTGAAAACTGGAGCCTTAGAGACGTCCACAAGTACCTATTGTATTTGCATGAGACACCGCTCAAATTCAAATTTCAGCATCCAAATGAATCGCGGCGTGAGACTTTAGGAGATTTAGCCAGCAAAAAAGCAAGGTGGAACGAAATGATGATCATCAGCTGTTCCTTTTTTGTATGGAAGCACCTTTTACCCGAAAAGAAAAACCTCTCCCGCTTCTTAATAAAGCGCATAAACAATTTATCTGGAATACGCCAAGCAATTCACTCATTCATGAATGTATATGCTTTTATTTGCGAAAACTTTTCAGTGAATACTCCGTTCAATTTTGTTATTTTAGACTTTGATGGAAACAGGCTCCAGGAGCGCGTTTATGTGAATCACAGCCCTTTTTCAGGTACATCGCTGACTGTAAAATGATTACCTCCATCTAGCCATTGCGATACTTCTACTTTTTTCTGTTTTTATGCATTTGAAGTCAAGCGGTTCATACTTCAAATGGTCTAAGACCGAAGGATTCCTCTCTCGGAGAAGTGAGCCTATTCAGAATAGCTACCTGCTTCCACATGATGTCAAACGCACAAGTTTGGAGTACATATAAAGCCTATACGAATAATAAATAATCCTACTATATATAATCGGCTAAGCGCGTGTGTGTGTGTGTGTGTCTGACCGGAAATTCATAACTTCACTCCCTTTGGACCCAGAGCGCTCAAACTTCTAGGATATATAGGGGGCCGGGCGTGAACACTGATGATGGGTGGCGGGAAGTGATAACTACTGATAGAAGCTGATAACGGACGTCGAAATGTTGATGTCACCAATTTCGTTACACCGTTCGCGTTGATGGGAGAGTTTGCACTCATATATGATATGTGGGGTGAGGCGGGGACCAAGAAGTTGATTGTAAGAATGGGGTAGCAACTGATAAAAAACTGATAAGGGGCGTAAAAGTGTGGATACCACCAGTTTCGTTGCGGCCCTCGCGGTGACATTGAAACCTTGGCTTTCACATGTGGTGTAAGGAATGGGACGGGAACAAGGTGGCGAGGATTGAATGTGGGTGACAGAAAGTGGTATGAGCGGCAACTGTACTGATAAAAGTAGCGAAATTGAGCGTGCACTCAGTTAAACTAAACCAGGCCCTAGCAAGTGAATATGTTCCATTCCTATCCTTTCATCCAAAGAAGCAAAGAAAGTTGAGCTGCTCAACTATCTGGACCTGGACTAATAGCGAATAAAATCATATTTCCAATTTCCATCATAGCTCGGTAGATGCTGATTGATTGCTTATATTTCACTACACCGATTATTCAATTGTGGAAGTTCTATAAACCGCTAAATCGCCCGAGCTCGATATCAATGCTAAATGTTTTCGAAGTCATGATAAGTAACATTTCCATTCCGCGTGCTACTGCGCGCATTACGCGACAACCTCCAGCGAAATTGGACAACCTTTGAACTTCATGGGACACATCTTCCAAAACATTTACTGTTAGTTTCTTGTTACGTGACCTAACATTCTGCAAGTTGTCCAGTTTCACTGAAGCCCGCCATTTGATGCGCGCGGTTGCGTGCAGAGCAACTGGTAAGATCATAAAATAGATTAAGATTATTACAGTTTGAACAAAAACTAACCTAACGAAGTTCACAGATTTATTCAAGTTGCGAAAAAACGGGTCAAAACTCCAAGGTAACCATGGTCAGAGACTTTGCTGATAATATGGCGCTTAGCTTCGCAGGTTTTCCATACCGCAAGACGTAACTATTCAGAGCAAGTGAAAGCGATTGCATACACACATAAAATTAATACATATTAATACATACATACAAAATTTGCTCATGTGAAACTTCTCTAGGCTACTTTTTTATGGTCATGTCATGGACGAAGTGTGTAGTGGAAGGGTGCTGCTCAACGTGCATCGTGCGGGATGAAGTCCAAGATTATACGACGTCCAGGCCAACCGAGCCTTCCATCCCTCAGGAGTCGCTCATGGTACCAGAACACTTGAGAGGATAAAAACAATAATCGATTTTATATCGATTTGCCTCCGATAGTCCTCGTACGGATCAATTCTCATTCAAAATGCTACTATGATTCTGAATGGAAGTGGATTGCGTGGCCCATACCAAAAGAGATTGATCAAAGCCAAGGCTTTGTCTTTTGCTTTTAACGTCATTTGGTGAACTAATTTTATCGCGACACCTGACCACACATCCGATCTTTTGGAATCACCGTCCATGACAGCGATTTTAAGATTCAAGTAGGACCTGCGATCACATCGATAACTATCCTTGGATTTTTCTCCTGAAAACGCTGTTGAAAGATGAGCTCGCCACTTTTCAAAGGACATAGGTTTGGAACATACCGAAAAAAAAAGAAAAAAAAAACGACTCTGACCTCTAGCGCTTTTCCCCAGGAAGAAAGAAAAAAGAAATTTTACGCTAACGATATGTAACATGACCTCAAAATCGACTTCCCGCTCTTTCTTCGATCAATAGCTCCTGAAATTCTGGAGAAGAGACAGCGACTAAATCTCCTTGTGTAGGCAATACATCGTAGATGACAGAGGTGTATATGTTTGGTATGAGCAAAGGTCACATAAAAATGAAAAAAAAAGAATTTAAAAATACCGAAAGTGGTTCACATAATTATGAGACTAACTGATATTTATTATTGGAATTCTCCAGAAGATGCTTTCAGACTGTTTGTTGAAGGCAGAGACGAGAATCTAGGCGCAAATGACCAGAAAGAAAAAAAAACATCAGAGACCGACTGTCGTTTCTTGGTCCACTTTCTGTCCATATTTTTTTGCAGAATGTTTACCCCCCCCCTCACCGAATAATCGGTGACATCGTCTCGGTATCACCGTCCTGTGAATACATCGTAAAATTCTCTCGCGGTCATTATCGCTTGCGAACAACTCACTGTTGCAAACTTGAATATCCCTAAAAACTTTATAAGTGGCGACAGAAACCAGTTGGCATCTAAGGTCACTCGTAGGAAAACTCAAGGGGTAGGGCCAAAAATATGATGCCTCAACGCGGCAAGCTGGATTTGGTCATTGATATCAGTGTAAAGGAGTTAAGACAGAATATCGTGATAAAACATTCTGTATTAATCGAAGTCTTTTCAGAATGTGCCACGCATTGTTCTTCCTCAGAATCATTGTTGTACTTTGTCTTATGGAATAATATGCGGGATCGCGTCACTACAGTCATCAGCAGTCGTATCCTCCCAGACTGACTCCTAGCGTAAAAATACGGTTGTCCAAAGAAATATCTTCATATATATTCGAGTGTGTGTTGCGTTATTTACGCTATGGATTCTGCTCCGACAAAATAGCTGTACTATGAGCGCTAAAGTATTCTGTGTTGCAGACTCCTCAACACAAGTGACGACCCTTTCCTCCTCGAGGCGAGTAAATAAGGCTCAAAGTAGAAGCATAAAGCAATGAAGCATTTGCCGTTGATCAATCCCTTTTTGGGATGCACGCATTCTACTTCCATTTGTACATTCGTAGTGGCGTTTGAATGCGATGTGGCCTATACAATGACTTGCGGGGGCCAGCCGATGTACAAGTCAGTGTTTTTATCCTCCCAGACAAGTCTGGTACCAATTAACCGACCCCGGAGGGATGGAAGGCTTGGTTGGCCCGGGCGACTCACGACCCAGGATTTGATCCCGGACCGCTCGCGTGGTAAGCGTGCCACTTGTCACTACACCACTTCCGCCCTAGCCTCAGGAAATGCTTTGATTAATTAGTAATGGTTCAAGGATACCTGATAGTAGTGAATAGCGTCAGAAAAGATGCAATTGATGAGAAGACAGGGCAATTAAGCAAATCTTGTTGACGAAATTTACACTTTCAGAGGCAGCCGTCGTCATTCGTATAATGGATGACTGAATAGTGGATATTTACTTGGTTATATGTTGGTAATAATGGTGATGTATACTGTGCTGAATAATACATCAGAGAAATAAGATAAGTAATTAAGTCGAAAAACACCAAAGGTTCTCAAAAATTATGGACCGACCTAATAGCTGCGACCGGTGTGCGTGCGCGACATGCACACAATACTACATGTATGTGTACATCGCGCTCTAGTCCATACGCTTTATTTCTTCACTCGTGATGTGAAGTTTTTTATATTTCTTCTTCTCTAGGTTCAGTTACACGCATTCGCAGGGTCCCTGCTCTTTATCGGTCGCGCCGATTGATCTTGGCCAGATCATTTCTGCTCGACAAGGACTGACTTAAATCTTTTGATAGACTCCCCTCCATTTGATTTTCGATGTCCATCGCTTTCCTTATCGGGTGTTCCTGTGGCTTCCTTAGCCTATACCATCGCAGTCGCTGCTCCCTCACCCTCAGGTGGACGAGGGCAGTCTTCATGACCGCTCTGACATCCTCGTTCCTGACCCTGTTCAGTCGCGTCCAAGCCGCAGGCCCATCTCAGCATCCTCATTTCGGCCGAGTGAAGCTGCTCGCAGTTCTGTGAGCGCCACACTTCGCTGTCGTAGAGCATCGCCGCTTTACCGCATGTCCCGCTACACCTTTTCCTGACGTTTGAGACCACTTTGGTCGCCAGGGATTGCTTGGCCGGACTCCCTCCATTTCATCCAGGCCGCGTTGATTCGTGCCTTCACTGCCTGATCCACACTTCCGTCGGCTGCCAGATCGCTCCCGAGGTATCTGAAGTCCTCCACCTTTCGATGGTCTCACCATGGCCGTCCACGATCGGCTCTGCACCCTCTTCGGAGCTCAGGAACTTGGTCTTCTTGACATTCAGCCGTAGCCCACCTTCTGCCAGGACTTCTGCCATTTCTGCACCTTGGCCTGTAGTTCCTCTCTGCTATCCGCTATCAGGGCGATGTCGTCAGCGTAGAGGATGGTCTTTAGTGGTCCTTCCATGCGTCTCTTCACTAAGACATCTAGAATCAGGAGGAACAGGAAGGGGCTCAGAGCTGACCCTTGATGCACCCCAACCGTGATGTTTATCTCCTTTGTTAGGCCGTGAGGGGTGCGTATGGCTGCTTTGGCTCCTTCGTACATGTCCTTCACCAGCGAGATCAGGTGTTCTGGCACGTTTCGTTCCCTGAGCGACCTCCATAGCACTGCTCGCGGTAGCCGGTCGAACGCCTTTCTCGAGGAAGGCTAGGTAGCAGGGTCGGCGCTTTTCTCGATACTTCTCCATCACTTGCCTGCGATGAAGATGGCATCCGTTGTAGATCTTTCGGGCATGAACCCGTCCCGCAGTTTCGAGTCGACCAGTCGCTCGTACAACTTCATGGTATGCGCAGTCAACTTGATCCCGCGGTAGTTGGAGCAGTCCATCGCGTCACCCTTCTGCTTGAAGATGGGGACGATAGTGCTTGTTCTCCAGGCATCCGGCATCCTTCCTTCCGCAGTTACCGTGTTCAGGAATCGGGTGAGCCATCTATCCCGTACTCTCCGAGCGCCTTCCATGCCTCGATTGGCACCCCATCTGGACCAACCGCCTTTCCCAACCTTCATCCTTCGACAACCTCATCCTCTGTCCACAGTGAGATGGGGCCAGCCGTTGCCTCTGCTTGCGAGCTGTCTTTGTGGGGGAACTCCTCGTTCAGAGTGCACTGTAGTACTCTTCCCACCTCCTCCTTGACTTCAGCTGGCTTCCTCAGGATGGCACCGTTCGCTGCCTTTCACACTCTTCACCACCCTGATGTCTTGGGTAGCCGATGCCGGGCTTTAGCCAGTCTGAAGACGAACTTCTCTGCGTTTCGGCTCTCCAACTTCTCGTACAAGGCGTCCATCTCTGTGTTCTTAGCCTTGGCGACGAGCCTTGGCAAGTCTCTTGCAAGATGAGTTTTGTATTATTGGACAAAATTTTCGGTAGCCCCATGCCGCAGACTACACACTCAGTGGTTTGCAAATTTATGGGATTTCACAGATAAAAGAACTTATATGGGTAGCAGCAGCAGACTTCAGACTACATATCGAACATATCTCGTCATCGCGTGTGTACATATACGCCTCGAGGAGCTGGATCTGGTCTTTGGACCCTGGAGTTTGGTTAGTACAGACGCCAAATATGTAGAGTGAGGCCAGAACCAGGGTTTAGATTTATAATGGGTTGAAATATTATAATTATGGAGATTTTATCTAAATTTTCTGGTAACTAGACCGAAAACATAAAAGATGACCGTGACATGAACCCAATTGCCACGAACAATTCTACCAAGTGCGGAAGTGTGTAGTACAAGTGGCGCGCTCACCACGCGAGCGGTCCGGGGATCAAATCCTGGGTCGTGAGTCGCCCGGGCCAACCAAGCCTTCCATCCCTCCGGGGTCGGTTAATTGGTACCAGACTTGTCTGGGAGGATAAAAACACTGACTTGTACATCGGCTGGCCCCCGCAAGTCATTGTATAGGCCACATCGCATTCAAATGCCACTAGAATATACAACATCCACATTGCATAACAGTTGTTGAGCTTTCAACAGACTCTTAATGTGCCATTCCTCCAAAATTGTCGGCCGCCCTCTGCTCTTCTTAGCAGTTCTAGCCAAAGAATAAGCATCACTCCATGGTTACTTCATTTTTCTCTCGCACGAATTTGTTTTCTTGGATACGAATTGCCCGCTCCCGCTGTCATCCATAAGATAACAAAGTCAGAACACCTATCGCTAATTTATATTTAGCTTTAAAGAAGTTCTGGTCACACCGTTTACCAGCGATTACATCAAAGAATTACCTATCTCGACAGTGACGAGTACTTCCAACCAGTCACCGCCCATTCAACCAAACCAAAATCGACTGCCGAAAGCAGTTCTAGAAGAATAAGTAGGATGTTGGTTTTTGGCCTCGGCCTCATTAAGAAAGTAAACCGCACCGCACCACAACGCGTAATCGTTAGTGGCCTGAAATCCACTGCCATCTCTCCCCCTGTCAAACCCTGGGCGCTTACACGTTTTGAACTAGTCTCCCTTTCCACAACCATTCGCACCTAGGACCACTTCGCAAATCTTAATATAGTCACTCGGCTTTACAAGTTGGCAAGTGAGAGTCCTTCAAAGTTAAGCCGGCTCTCCATGTTTGGGCCAATGTATCCGAATGTCGAGTAGGCGGCATGTTTTGAAACCCACGTGTTTACGCATGTTTTCAAACAACCAGTGGTACAACGAGTCAGTAAGCGGTGCTGCAAGCCATGAAAGGTGCTGTAGGTAAATTTGTTGTCAGCGAAAGCGCAAAAATGAGGAGATAGACGAGAAAAGCACTCTACGGTTCGGAGGGGGCTGGTGAAGTGGAAGGGAGCCCTAGCATCACCGTGTTATTTATTTTATTTATTAATTTATTAATGCACTCATTCGCCTTCATAAATCAATAATCCCTCGTAGCCATGTTATAATCCTAAACATGTTAATACTCATAAAATAAACATAAATAAATAATAAATAAAAATAATAATCCACAAATATATTAAAAAAATAAAAGAAAAAAAGTTGAAGATAATAATAAAAGTTATGGCAATTCATATACATAGTTTCCATTATTCAACGCAAATTCTGAACTGATCAGTCAACTTCAATATATTAAAAGTCAGATAAAGGATAAAGCATTTGCCGTTGATCAATCCTTTTGGGATGCGGCACGCATTATTCTACTTCCATTTGTACATTCGTAGTGGCGTTTGAATGCGATGTGGCCTATACAATGACTTGGCGGGCCAGCCGATTCAAGTCAGTGTTTTTATCCTCCCAGACAAGTCTAGGGATGGAAGGCTTGGTTGGCCCGGGCGGCCCACGACCCAGGATTTTATGCTCTGACCGCGGCAGTGGTAACGTTGCATCTTGCCATAGAACCACTTCCGCCCCAGATACTATTACGCATAAGAATAATTATTATCAAACTGAATATTAACGAGTATAATAACTATAATAAATAATCCTCTAACTTTTTCGCGGCATCAACGGAATCTGGATCATCTTCGCTGTGCTGCAATTGGTGTAGAAAAAAATTAAAAATACTAACTTGAAGTTAGAAGTGAACTTTCACGCTCAAGCGTCTAGCAGCGAACTGTTTTGTTACTCAGCTTCCACGTTATAAATCGCATTTAGTCTCGTTCAAAACAGCCAACGGCAGTACAGTTACAATAGAGCTCTAGGCAAATTTCAGTTTTACTGGTTCCTCAAGTTTTTCCCCCTTCCTCAAGTTTAATAAGATCGTTCAATGCAATTCCTCTCTATGTTATGTTGTGAAGGTGGGGACGTCGAAAAATTGAAGCTACCTCTTCCCCTTACTTTTCATGCCTCCATCTTTACGCAATATTCTTCCTAGCTTGGATTTCCCCCGATTCTTCTCTAAGCAAAAATGCCGATAAGATTAGCAGTGCACCCGCATATCATCTTAGGGAGAGATGGCAATTCATTGTGAGGGTTTCCACTACCCAGTTGACAGAATTCCTGCACGGGCTGATAAAATCCTGTCCAGTTTCTTGTACGGGTTGGATATGCCTTTCAGTTTGCACCGTTGCGATTCTGAATGAGATCCCGATTGTTAGAAACAAGCTTTGACCCGCTTGAAGTGCGAGCGCCACGCTTGCACTACCTGCGCTGCGCTTTGTATTACCAAACATAGGAACGAAAGCTTTAGTTTTATGAAATCAATGACTTCAAACGCCATCTGATAAACTCGCACGAGAGCAGCTATGGTGACTCAAAGGTACAGGATTTCGATAAAATGATAAAAAGAAACAAACGAAGGTCTCATGGACTGATGAACTTAATATTGTGAGACGGCCCTAAATACTGGTGATGAATCTTATAAAAGGTGATAGCAGAGGTGAAGATTTGACAAATGGCTTTGATTACTAACAAAAAGTGTCAAGATGACCTGAAACGGAAGAGTGTACGGTAGCCGAGAAAAAAAAAGCGACAGAGATTGACCTTGTAGTCAGTAGACGAGGTGATGGAGTGCCTATTATGGATTAGGAAAATAAACTCGCTATGGTTGGTCCCGCTTTTTTGGATGCGCGCCATGCATTACTTGATTTTCGTTATCTAACATGCACCAATTCAAAAGTGCCGTACAGTAAAGAAAAAAAATACGTCGTCAGGCTTACGATCACTTCGGTGCTTGAAACAACTTTCCACAAGTCTTGCATATGAGCTTAATGAGTGGAGTGGGCTTGGTGAAGTGAGAAAACTTCGAAAGGATGGTCGACTCAGTGGCTTAGCCCTTCATATAGCCACAGCACCATCCCCACATCCCAATAGATCACGATACAGAAAAATTGAAGGAAAAGAGAGCCGATTAACTGGGGAGTTGCCGTTTGGTGTTAAATGCATTGGTGCAAAGTGAAGTTTGAGAAGGAGTCCAACTGTTACTGTAGGATTGCTTTGTTATACTTCATAGCCTTTTTCAGGCCTTCAACTCGAAGCATTGAGGAGCACATTCCATCCCATCAAAACAAACCTGCGCTAATATAGCCCCCTTCACAGCGGCCATATGAACCGTGTGCACGGAAAGATTGCGAACGTCAACCCTCAAAATGCATTCACTCAACATGTTCGTGGATGCAAATACGACGTAACCGTGGCCTGGTAGGAAGGTTATGCTGACAGATTACGTTGTCCCAAATCCATCCCATCAGAACCGCTGATCAAACAATCATGTACAGCTTTTCAGGTTGGAGCAATAACGTGAACCATCTTGAACTCGACAGCGATGGCATAATGAGATTTAAAAGAAGACACGGCAGGGAGGTGACTGGCTCCGGTATTGGACATCTGAAGAATATTCAGCCGCGACTTTCATCAACGACTACACCCTGTGTGTTGGAAAGTCTGCTTATGTGCGCCGTGGGTAAAATGCCTTTTTTTGCCTCTCCCCGGTAATCCTTGTATGCGGTGGTACTGCATATCCTTGTCTATGGTGGTACTCGCATATTCAAATGAGCTGATTCGGAGTGTGAGGTGCGTGGGCGTCTAAGTACCGTGACGGTCGGCAGGAAGGAATGTGACGCGTGGGAAGAGTTCGGATTGTTTCTTATTGCCTCGTGAACGTGGGAGAAGAATGAAAAATACGCCTCATCTCACGAAATACCGTGACAATAGTAAGGTCACCGGAAGTAAATACAATACATGGCAAATTGAGCGGCCGTCTCGATCGGATTTATAGACTTGTTTCCATTAAAACCGAAACTATGCCAAAATAAATAGGAGTGGAATGTTAACCTTAGCATCATCCAAATTAGCCATAAATCTCTGCACGACACACCTAGGCAACCTTACTGATGAAAGTGGAGGATCAGCGAAAAGAGAGCTGGTGGGCAATAGAGCTGCTCTAGTTTCAATGCAACAAGTTGACCAGCAATGACCTCCCACATGCTCAACTACGCCAAACGCGTAGAAGGGCTCAAAAAAGTCTGGATTTTCGTGAGATTTGTAAAGCAATTTCAAGAATGTCACAGATGAGGTTTTACACTCCTTTTCGGAAATCGGAAATTAAGACGCGAAAGAGCAAATTTATCTAAGTTGTCAACTTCTTTTGTTCATTATCCCCTACCTGATGATCACCGCTCAGACAAGTCCCACCTGTCATGGGATCTCATAACAGTGATTTGTTGAGATGCTCAGTAGTATTTTATTCTTTAGAGGAACGTGCACCGAAAGCTCACGATTGAAGAGGCCGGAATATCAGCCTCGTCAAGTAACCGTCATGAAACCTGAAGAGGTTTCAGTAAACTATAAAATTGAGTCTCCGATGCCAAGATCAAAGGAAAGTTGTTTGTAGACCACATAGCAAGGGGCGGAAGTGGTGTAGTGACAAGTGGCGCGCTTACCACGCGAGCGGTCCGGGGATCAAATCCTGGGTCGTGAGTCGCCCGGGCCAACCAAGCCTTCCATCCCTCCGGGGTCGGTTAATTGGTACCAGACTTGTCTGGGAGGATAAAAACACTGACTTGTACATCGGCTGGCCCCCGCAAGTCATTGTATAGGCCACATCGCATTCAAACGCCACTACGAATGTACAAATGGAAGTAGAATGCGTGCCGCATCCCAAAAAGGGATTGATCAACGGCAAATGCTTTATCCTTTTATTATAGAAGTTTCCGTGCAAAATTCTCTAGCATGTTTGGGGAAATCTAATTGGTTCTTTGGGGTCCAAATTTTGATGACCAAAGCGCTTGAGATGGTTATTCCCTTGTCTATTGATAGCTGCGGTATTGCTGCTCATCTAATGAACCTAACAATTTTTGGTTGCCATTTTTCCGTTGGAGGTCGAAGGTTATAATAGGATTAGGGTGTCCCGTCCACTTTTGCAAGAAACGACAATCTGTAGCGGATTCGATGCAAAGCTGCAGGCGACATGCGGCTAGACGACGCACGGGTTCTCTTTCAATTTTTTTAACGACCAGCAAAGACCGGAAGGAAAACGGGACGCCGTGCGTGTTTTTCCCGCAAAGCAACACAATGTTGAGTGCCATCTCTATAAGGATAATCTGCAAGCATTATTCCCGGAGTCCTCCAATTCCAACCTCTCTCCCCCTCTCAAATTCGTCACCGAACAGACAGAGTGATCCTCTTGAGCCAGGAGCTTTCTTTTGTGTTTGAGACTGGTGTTATTCAAAAGAACGATCAGACGGATGGAATTGGAGGTAGGATAGGATCGAACCTCACATGGATTGCCTGACAGCGATTTTCACGCGACTAGCTAATAAATTAATGCATTCGCCCAACAAATGTAATGATCTCTCGTTAAAATGAGTTTCGCAGCCACAAACTGAGCGTTCAGATAGAAATCAGCCTCCGATGCGCGCAGTAAACGCTGGTCCCCACTACTTAGGGGAAGGCGTTAACAAAGCTCAGATTTACAGAATTTTACAATAAACATAAATTGTCTTTGCCCTCCGTTCCCTTTATGACTGTCAACTCAGCATCATATGTACGTAACCCTAAAACACAACACACACCACAATGTGAGGTTAGACCGAGGTCAGTCCGAGATCCCCAGCAGCGGTTGATATTGGTACTGTCACTAGGCCTGAATTACTGATATTTTTTGCGCAAAAGGAGTGAATCGTTTTGTGTCCCTGAAGCTAGGAGGAGAAGTGGCTCCTTCCGTCCTTGTTGCGTGCCAGAGTACTGCGCAGTACTTTAGCACGTGGCAATCAACAGAACCGTCGCCGGCGCCCGATCTATGAACTAGACGGTCAACGGGGCGGCATGCGATAGAGGTCACTGCACCTGGGAGACTAGGATGGTAGATAGGCAAGTTCAGCCGACACGTGACTCGTTCTGTTCAGGGTTGCCGCTTTCTGGGTACAAACAGACGTGGGCAGAAATAATGCAATAGCCAAGAGCAGACGCGTCTCCTTTTGGGACCCAAACACGCTCTGTGCCCCTTAATCAAATATCAGCCGATTCTATAACCATTGTAGAGGCTGCACCTCATTCAACTGCCTCTATGGTCCTAGAGGGAGAGTGTAATGCGGGGTGCATTAGAACAGTAGTGACCATCAGTGATCTTAGATCTCTGAAAGGTTGAAAGGACGAAGATGATCTTAGTAATCATCTTCGTCCTTTCAACCTTTCAGAGCGACCGTTATTTTTGTGACTTTGCCTGCGACAGTCTGCAGATCTTTAATTATAGTTGAACTGTAAGTTCATTTCCGCTCCAATGGACGATTTGCTGCAGACATTTCACCCAAAAAGTTCTCTTCCAAAATGAGTTACATCTAGCAAATTCATTTTTCACCTTTGCTAGAATCGTATTTACTCGCTTTAAATGGGAATTGAACATGACCTTTTCGAAATCAAGTCTGGTTTCCGCACTTGTTGACCTTCAAAAACGAAAAATTTCGGCCAAATTCGTGATGTTGAATGTGCCGATGTAGATAATTCATTTGAAAACAAAAAAGGTCATGGTTCACCGGGACTAATCACCATGGAAAAGTTTTTATCACCTCCGATTCCTGCAAGGAACTATGGTGAACTTTGCAGAGAGTCACAGTTTGCAATGAAGGGTGCAGAAAACGAATTTTTTTGCTGATCTTTCATTTCGTGTTTCTTTACAAAGCTTCCTTGGCCGCTATAGAGAACTGTCAATAGACCATAAAAGCTATCGGAAACCTTGAAAATGGCCGAGTTGCTCAATCGAACAAGTGATCTTTCTCATGAACGAGACGCCAAAACGACCGCAGTGCGCAGAATGACTTTAGAAAAACTTCTAATTGGCCGTTTACAGAGCCGGTCACTTTGTTTTATGGCACCGGAAATGAGGTAAAATAGGAAAAACCTTTTTATCAACTGGTTTCGCTTTAACAATTTAATCGATGATCCCGGACAACAATTAGAAATGAAGGCCGTTAGAGAAAAACGTTAAGGCATAGTAAAATAGTTACAGGCTCTGAACTGCCCGTAAGCGTGCCGATTCACACAACCATTGCTTTTCAGGAAAGTGTTTTTTCCGCTAAAAATCTATATAAGCTCGTTTTCGGGAATACTTGCATAATGCAGATATCGATCAACACCAGTATAAATGTTCGAGCTTTCTAAATAGCAAGAACTTCAATATTTCCCGCAGTATGTAAATACTTTGGTAGGGCGGAAATGGCGCTGCCTATCTCGCGTGAGGTCCAGGGATCAAATCCTGGACCGTACGTCCTTAAAACCAATCAAGCCTTCCTTTATTTGAGACTCGTTACGTGGTATTAGACCTGTCTGGGAGGCTGAAACACTGACTTGTACATCGGCTGGCCCCGCAAGTCATTGTATAGGCCACATCGCATTCAAATGCCACTACGAATGTACAAATGGAAGTAGAATGCGTGCCGCATCCCAAAAGGGATTGATCAACGGCAAATGCTTTATCCTTCTTATGTACTTGGAAGCTATCAGTTAGCACTTAGAGAACTTTCATAAGGCCTTATTCATGATTTTAGAAGGATAGTAGGGTACGGAAGTGGTGTAGTGGCAAGTGGCACGCTTACCACGCGAGCGGTCCGGGGATCAAATCCTGGGTCGTGAGTCGCCCGGGCCAACCAAGCCTTCCATCCCTCCGGGGTCGGTTAATTGGTACCAGACTTGTCTGGGAGGATAAAAACACTGACTTGTACATCGGCTGGCCCCCGCAAGTCATTGTATAGGCCACATCGCATTCAAACGCCACTACGAATGTACAAATGGAAGTAGAATGCGTGCCGCATCCCAAAAAGGGATTGATCAACGGCAAATGCTTTATCCTTTATAATGTATGCTACATGCAGCTTATACGCAACTGCTCCAGTAGTTTGTAGAACTCTACTACAAAGAAAATGGTTCCAAACCAGAATTCGTTTGAACTGGAATTAACGGCTAAGTTCTTTTCTTCAAATGGTATCTGAGAGATTAAATAGTAGGAGACCGTCGTAAATTGTGAAAAAAGAAGAAGGTAAAAGAAAAGCTGGGAATACGCGCTTGGTCTGGGCTAATCCACTCATCGGTGACGATGCTTCAACTATGCGCAGTGAAATTCCAAGCACAGGAGAGATAAATGCAGGTGGATTCATAATAGCAGCATTATATGGGCATCCATTGGTCGCTGATTATGCCAGAATTGCCGGAAACACTAGGCGAGAAAATCTGTAAAAATGTAGGTTCACTTTGTAGAGCACTTGTGCCATTGTCGCGCACTTTTGAGAACGGCATATCTGTGGTACTAGTGGGTTACTCTACAGGAATAGATCTTAGGCAGATCGACATCCGCTGGGGTTGTTGCTTCAAAGAGTCTGTGATCAAATGTTCCGAAAAAAAAACATAACCACACATTGGGAGAATAAGCTCACTAACGTGAGCATCACAGTATCTTGAGTCAGGTAGACACTGCAGGCTGATTATTCCCTCAAAAATATCGTCCATTCTGGAGGAGGAGGGAGTAGAATGCGTGAAATATCCTAGAAAAGAGATTCTCTCCTTTTAACGCATAAGGTTATTTATGCAACAAGTTAGTCTCTATACTAGGTTTTTCTGTGAGCCATTTTCAACAC
>MU883355.1:0-13279 GCA_036418205.1 Ostertagia ostertagi | reverse complement strand
TAGTGGTCCGGGGATCAAATCCTGGGTCGTGAGTCGCCCGGGCCAACCAAGCCTTCCATCCCTCCGGGGTCGGTTAATTGGTACCAGACTTGTCTGGGAGGATAAAAACACTGACTTGTACATCCCCGCAAGTCATTGTATAGGCCACATCGCATTCAAATTGCCACTACGGTTCTGAATAGAAGTAGAATGCAGGGCGTATCCAAAGATGGGATTGAACAATGTCGAATGCTGTATCATTTTTACCCTTTTATCGTGACTCATAATGTGACTAGGCCACCTTCTAGCTCCGAGTGGCAGTTTTCTGAAAGCAACCTTCGCAGCAAGGTTTTAGGAAGGTGCACAGCCATCCGTGGCTTGACCAATGGAGAAACAGACCTTGTTGGTGGGCTTGTCGTAGATCTCCTGTTGATGTTCATTAGCGACGGTTTTCTTCGTTGGACGATACTCGTCGATGAGGCGCCGAAAAGCTGACACGTCCCGCGATGACTCTTTCGTCTTCAGCCGCTTTCGCAGAGCATTTCGAATCTCTCGCATTGCCTATAAAAGTCGCTGATGAGCGAATAAAGAAGTGGTAAACTCAAAATGTCTCACATCATCGACGTCAACAGCCGTCGCTGAGTAGATATTGCACAGTTTCCACAAGTTGATATACTCCTCTTTCTTGAAATCCATTTTTCGAAGATGTCGAGCACATTTCATACGGGCTCGACTGAGATCCTCAAGCTTTTTCACCGGTAAATCGACCCTGAAAATACCGTTCTGTTGAAAAATCATAGAAGTAATTCGTTAATGCTTCTGTTTGTCTGTCGCTCTTTTGATTTGTCCGTTCCTCCGTAAAATTTTTATGGGTGAATAAAAATCTGATCGAAGAAGTCAAACACTTACTAAGTTGGGAACCAATTGATCTTGCTCCGCTGATCTGATCAGGAGACATAATCTACCCCCCCCCACCCCCAACAAACACCTCTATATCGTTCAAAATTGTTAGTAAATGTAGCGTTTATTGTCTCCACCTGCACCGCACAGCGCTGACTGGGGCCCAACATGCCTCACTATTTAAAAACCTTAAGTGGATAGCTCTGACACAGTGACATTCCAAAGAGGTCGGGTCCATTCGTATCGCATTTCATGTCCGAAAAATTCAAAGCTTTTTGGATATTCTACTATAAGAATAGATTTATGTATAGCTCTTTTTGCTCATTTGCGATTAACCTTACAAGAAGTTCCACGTCTCCTCGCTACTGCTCTACTGCAGAACTACGAAACAACCCTAAAAAATCGGTATAATGTGAAGATATTCGAAACATCGATTTAGTTTCACAAGTATGCTGGGTTGTGAACAAAACTTTCGCCCCAGGCGGGACTAGAACCCGCACCTCTCGCTTTCCGGGCAAGTGCGCTACCAGTTACGCTACCGGGGCACCATTTCATTCCAACTCAGCTTTTCATGGTATACGTACCATAAGAAACAAGAACAACTCGATTCAGTAAATCATATATTTTATATTATATCTTTCTTGGGTATCGCTAATTACTCGAAAGCTGCAGTTGTAATACTCAATATTCTCTCACCATAGATCCAAGTGATCTATGTATAGCATGCATATTTTAGATTTGGGGACGTCTTCGACGGATACCGACTGGAGAAATTCGTTCGACTTTAATGAAAAGTAACCGGTATCAGAAAAGTGAATAATGCAAAAGGGGAATTAGTTTGAGAGAATAAGAGCAAGGTCTTATCGTTTCACACAAGGTTTTTTCAAGTGTAAATTTCACGGCATGGAATCGTTATATCGACTGAGTGCAGTCGACTGAACCACCTTGTATAGCGCAATTTCGAGGCCGTTCACGAAGCTATCTCCGCATCAAGTAGAACCCTAACCGGAGAGCAAGAGTTTTCGTTTTCAGACGTTGAGAATGACGACGCTTTTGTGGATTCCTTGTGGGAGCTCGAGATTTTTCATTTTTCTTAGAGATGTCATGGAGTTTTCAATCATCCCGCTCGCACTTTGACCGTACTTCTTTAGCTGTACGTCTGCGTCAACGTTTCCACTCGAAAAAGATTCAAACTAAGGGAAAAAGTGCTCGAAGCGAGAATTGATTTTGCACCCTTCCCTTCTACGTTCGTTCCTGAGAAAGAAAGACGCCCCTCTCTTTTAACCGTCTAACAATATCTGGTGCGAAAGGGTAGAACAGGCATCACATGATTCCCCCAGTCGACAAAAAGTGCTCTTTATGTCGAAGAACAGGCTGTAGGGAACTGTGGTGAAAGTACTCGCCTCCGGTTTCGATGCATTGAAAAACCGTCTCTTCTGGCGTTTCTTTTGGTTTCTTGCTAGTTTTCATGAGAAGATCGATGAACCGCAAGTACTCTTTTTCAGTGAACCGATAAAATTGATATCTACCATTGCCGTCGTCGCTGCCTTTGAAGGAGACCGCAAATTCGTTAAGTCGTTACGCTCCAAAACAGCCATGCTATTACGGTCCAAATGGGACATAAAGCGTCTTCTTCTCTACCAAAACGAGGGGTGTTGCTTTGAGCTTTCTGCGTAAGCGCCGCTGCCCACAAATCAGAACGACAATTTGTCCAGCTTAGGTAAGGACGTTAGAGATCTGAGTAGGAGGTGGGACCAGGGTCAGCAGCGCGGTGCGCATTTCTCAACGGGGTGGGGGGAGTAGTCATCTGGTTTCTGGGAGGTGAGTTCGCTTTCGCTGATGCGTAAAAGTTAAGAAGGGGTTGTATCGCGGACTCCGCCACGGTTGGGTGGTGGTAGAGGATCGTATCGAACATGCGCGCGCCCGAGAGAATTCGACAAATCCTGGAAATCTGCGAGTAAGCGGAAGCAGTTGAAACCGGAGTAGGACTCTCGTGTACTGTCATACGTACCCGTATCAGGTCTGCGGGACTGCCGTTGACGGTTCTAATTATTGGCTATGGTACAGATATGTGCTCGCTGAAATCGAATATCCGTCAGAATTTTCAGGACTTCCACCTTACGTTTTGCTTAATCGTAAGTCACGCAACTGTGCGCGCCACCAACAGAGAACTGCACACGGAAAAGGATCGTTATCTTTGACTTAGTAATCGTTTTTATAAGTAACTACTCAATAGTTGGCTTATTTGAGCTCAGAAATTCTCATATATTTGGAACATGGTCAAATTGCCACTAGATCACTGATACACAAACGACGACAAACAACACGAAGGTGGCATCACATTAACGCGGATCCCACAAAGAAAGTGATTGCAGAAGGCACGCTATCATAGAAATGATCATCCGGGCGGCATTGAGCTTTCCTCCAGGCAAGAGCTAATCTAAAACGTCAAGAACTTGCCTAACCGTGAAAAAAGCTGCAGCGTCCTGTGCTGCGAAGTTTCGTGTTCATTCATAAAATTCCCATCCCCATTTTTGCTCGTCTACGAGCTCTTATCTCACACCCAAATCAAGGTAACCCTGAAACGCTTACGGAATTCTTAGCCGCTTTTCTTTAGTGGGTGAAAGTTTCTCGGAACCCGTTCTGAGATTTTTATCTATCACGTTCTCGCCCTGACCCCTGCGATAATGACCAACATAAGCGATTTCAGCGATCTGCGTGAAACTCTCTTCGTGACCACACAGCAAAATTTCAACTACAGCTTTTGAAACTCCATCGATCAATACCGTTAAAGTTGGCTAATCTAGTGAAAGTGTCTTGGATTCTTTGTTGAGGCGTTCGGGCGGACAAGTTACAATTGGCTTTTGACCATTTCAGGCTCTGACGAAGGCGAAAAAGCCGAAACCTAAGCCTAATAAAGTGCTCAGTCTTGGAAGGCTCTACCCTGTAAAAGCACGATCAATAGTAGTCTGTATCCTATAGTGCATAGTCTTCAGAATACGATGGTCAGCAACCAAGCTTGTAACCATCATATCGGCAGTAACTTTATTAGGGCCGACGTTTCGGTGCTTTCACCTTCTTCAAAGGTTTTAGAGATGCTGACCAGAAACTCCACATCGATTATTGAACTGGTCCAGTATTTTCCCGAGATTCCGCACTTATCGACGGTGGAGAAAGAAAGTTCGCGGCACTACTGTGGAACGACGGGACAGTGAGGTCGTTGTCCACATGCTTTCAGACGAATTTTTAGAAATGCTCCCTTGTAAGACGGCCACTGACGATCTACACCGGCAGTACCTTCCCAGGGTCTGTCCTATCGTTGTACTTTTCGAAAATTTTTTACGACCCCCCTCCCCCAACGTGGATTTGATACGACCCCCTTTTCCATACCTCCACCATCTCCATCTTCCATCAAAACCCCGCCCACTTTTTCCTCCAAAAATGCCGTCGAGGCGGGTATATAGTCACTCTGAAACGGTAAATATCTCCGAAAAATTTCCTTCTATTTCCACCATTTCAACCCATTTTTTACCTATACTCCCACTACTTCCTTTTCTAGGGGAGTATATACGCCCGCTGAAACGGCAAATTTTTATCCTGCGCCCTCCACTCGCCCAGCCTACTACCCACGAAATCTTAGTTTCACCTCAATCCCACACGTGATTTCGAGCGACTAAAGTGGGTACGACCCCCCTCCTACAAACTCAACCAGTACGACCCCCCCCCGTTGTTACTCGTAACAACGTAGGGTTGACCCTGCGCCCAAAAGCGCTTTTTAATGTGGTAAGTTCGTCCAAAACTGTTCCAAGTTTGGCAAAAGCCACATCACAGTGCAAAAGATGTGACACGAAGTGACATAAAAGAGGTTGAGTTTTGCTCGTTCCCCATTTATAAAAGAGAAAGATGAGCTCTCCATTCTCCCGAAATGCTTTGCAGTTTCCAGGGAAGAATGTATATTGGTGTGGTCGGAGTCATATGACTGCAGGATAAGGAGAGACAGCGTTTCTTGACTCCACCTTACTGGCACGGGTCGGGATCTAATTGATGGGTTATTTTGTTCGAAAATTCGCACAAGAAGAGCGAAAGGGGACGTTAGTGAGAGAAAAGCACGAAAAAGGCTGAAATTTCACTCGTGAGGTTGGCTGTGTAAGACGGAAGAGACCAGCAAGCGAGGGAAAAACATGAGAGAGGACGCCTGTACGCAGAGAGCGAGACGTCACCTATGCCGCGACTAGATAAGGTTGACAGTCTGACAGCGCACAGAAGTCCAGGCTGTCAGCGTCGTCTCGCCTTTGAGCACGACACGTCGTCGACTGTCCTATCTTGGAACCTTTCCTTTTCACCCAAGGAGGAATCGGCTGTTGACAGCTAATCCGGAAAAGACAGCTCTTACGATGGGCGGTGTCGTTAAAAAGTAAAGGTAGAGTGCCATCGAGTGGTTCTTTCAAACATGACCGGAGAAACAGGGCTCACACTTCGCACCGTTGCTTTTGAGAGTGACGAGTTTTATCATTGATCAAGAGAGCTCGTAACGGTGAAAGTTTTAGAGAATGGCATGTATCACCCCTAATCGTAGGCAGTTATTTGCTTGGTAACGATTCAGGCAACTGGAAAGAGAAAATCGCAGTCATGACGGTAATGTTTCACTTCAAATATATTATTGCTATCATCCCTTAGGCCGATGTCATAGTTTGCGAATCGCTGGATCCGAGTGTTGCGCCAGCGAGTCGAACTAAGTACCAGCGACTCAATAGTGGCGGGACCCAACGTTCAAAGGAAGCCCGCCACTTTCAAACAGTGTCCACTGTCAAGTCCCGCCACTTTCAAAAAGCGTCCACTGTCACGTGACACTGTTTGAAAGTGGCGGGCTTCCTTTGAACGTTTGGTCCCGCCACTGTTGAGTCGCTGGTACCTAGTTCGACTTGTGGTACATCGTTCGACTCGCTGGTGCTAGCGAATTGCTTGATTCGCAAAAACTAAATGAATCGTCGCCAATTACACTGGGCGCGTCATAATGCGCAATCCCGAAACATTGCATTAAGCGGCACAGTCCGCAATTGCCCTATCCTATCTGCGGCTCGGACAACTCCGTCCCGTATCACTTAACTACCAGACTTCTGTCATTGATCCTATGTATATTTGGGTCTCAAAAATCTCGCTGAGTCCCAAAGCCTAAAAAAGAGCGGATAGCTTTTGCTGGCCTGATGCCAAGGCAAGAGGAACGGAACAGAATGTGTTGCGCGGACGAGTTGTCCGGCCACAGCAGGACGTGGTAATTACGGCCTGCGCTCCAATGCCAAATGGGATCCGAGCCATATGACCGCACCTCCCATTACACCTGTTGGCGGTGGTATTTGAGGGTCTTTTTGTTGCACCTCCGGCACCTTATCAATAGTGGTGCTTTCGCGGTGAAAGAAGTGCTATCACCGTTGATTGTGATAGCACACCTTTCACCGCGAAAGCACCACTATTGTCTACTTGGATACCCCTCTACCCTCTCCACTGCCCATGTTCTCTTTCGCGAAAATTCGTGTCATCGCGATCTTTGTCCTTACTGGCAACTAACCCTGGGAGCTTCTTTCGTAAGCACGAGATTCGGCCTTCAGTAGAGACACCGATCTCTAGTGAATACAGCTGGCGTTCTTTTGCAGTAGTGAACTTCTCATCCCCCATGTTTACAGACTGGTCCCACCCCCCTTTGTTCATTTTCCTCTTCTGTTCCTCCTAGAAACAAGCACGAAAGTAGTGTATTGAACGTCTTAGCGCACCACATCGAAACAAAAAGTCCACCAGAAGAACCAAAAACTTCAGCGATGACGAATAACTTCGTTCTTTAGTTCATTTTTTCCTCGGTATGGGTAAAGGTCGTTCATCTCCGAGACGTTCCACGAGAATCACCGCGCCGCAGACTTATCGCAGTTTTGGCCAGGGATTGCAGACGTCAAATGTCGCCGTCAAAGGTTCGCGCACTTGTCATTATCCTCAAAACAGCATTTCAGTTTCAAACGACTCGCTGTCATGAATCACGATTCCGTTCAGTCAGTTTTCAGAAGAGTGAAGAGGGGAAGAATAAGGGAGGGCCTGAGGTCGTGCACGCCACTGTTGATGACACCTGAGAGAGGATGGTCACTGAGTCGCTGAATAAGTAGCAGTAAAGCGAAACCTAGGATGTTTTAAACGCTGGAGGGGGCCAATTTAGTGCGCTCTGCCTCTAGTGCTAGAGGTATCCCTAGCTAGTGAGGACAAAAATTTTAATGCACTTATTTGGAGGTAAATTTTCGAAAGAACTGGTGAAATTCTCCCAAATCTAACATAATTCGTCCATCGTTCGCGACCGCCAGTCCAGTGGTCGCATCCACTTTGAGTCCATTCCAATGCCGCATTCCGTCTCGCTCAGATCTTAGGCAAACTTTTGCCCATGGCCAAGAATCACTTCTTTCTCGCATTCCGATGGATCTAAAAAGCGAATATCGACGCCGCCTTGCTATTAATCTCTCGATTGTTAGAAGTCAACATATGCAATACCCCCGCAACACCATTTCGCGCTATCCATGAAGATATAATTTGGATGCGCACATGACCTTTTGTGCTTATTAGAAGAGGGTCAAACTTAAAGGCACGCTCCGCGATCAGGCGGGCTCACCTGTTTCATCCAGGGGGTAGTAGGCTGGTGAACAAGTGTTAATGTCGGATCACTTTTGCGGCTTGGAAGTAGTAAGTCGTCCAAAGTGAAAGGAGGAATCGTGTCCAACCCGCACTCACACCTTCGTCCGCAAGCCCCACCCTTCGCTGTCGGTTGCCACGTGGCGCGCTTGAAAAGCGCGGGCACATTTGAGGCAGTAGTCCCAGCGCTATCCAATGTTATTGACACTAGAGCAAGTAGAGTTTTGGGTTCGTTAAAACTCGTCCACGCGATTCGCCTCTTCTCTATCCCAAGGTGGAATGTGGCTGAAATAGCGGAGGTCTCTGTACGGGCGTAATCGGTGGTTTCGTTTGCTTTCCTTCTCTTTTACAGACCACCTCCCACCTATAGCTTCATAACTGAACGCTTTTCCACACCTATTTTATCCCCGAATCTTGCCTTTAAAATTCCCGTCCCACCAGGGTCTGTCCTATCGTTGTTACTTTTCGAAAAATTTTTACGACCCCCCTCCCCCAACGTGGATTTGATACGACCCCCTTTTCCCTACCTCCACCATCTCCATCTTCCATCAAAACCCCGCCCACTTTTTCCTCCAAAAATGCCGTCGAGCGGGGGGTATATAGTCACTCTGAAACGGTAAATATCTCCGAAAATTTCCTTCTATTTCCACCATTTCAACCCATTTTTTACCTATACTCCCACTACTTCCTTTTCTAGGGGGAGTATATACGCCCGCTGAAACGGCAAATTTTTATCCTGCGCGCCCTCCACTCGCCCAGCCTACTACCCACGAAATCTTAGTTTCACCTCAATCCCACACGTGATTTCGAGCGACTAAAGTGGGTACGACCCCCCTCCTACAAACTCAACCAGGTACGACCCCCCCCCCGTTACTCGTAACAACGTAGGGTTGACCCCTGGTCCTCACTCCACCCGTAGAACAGCCTTGACCATTCCTCACAGAAGTGGAGAACTCGAGACTTGATCTCCACACCGTCCACGCGAGTGGGGCCTTCCATTACAGTACAATTCTGCCTTGCATTCCTTTTCATTCAATTCCGATACCAAGCAATTGAAATCAGAGAAGTTTGGCGAATGTCTCAATCGTTAACGTGAAAGCATCGCTTCGATGCTCAATGGGTGGTGTTAGCTAAATAGCACAAAAACAATTAAGAATGTTTTTGGAGGCAATCTGAGAAGAAATGAGTGAGTCAACACGACGAAAGCAAACAGAAGCGTAAGACATCACTTCAAGAACATCCGCACTACGTGCTAGTCCAGGAACTATAAGCATTGATGCAAGCTCTAAGCTAGCTCGTGGAGTTGAAAAACACTCAAACACCGCTTCTGCCACGACACATTCTGCAAATAGTGCAGTGGAATTCCCCCGGTCTTGCTAGAAAAGAAAACGTAAGGCGCTTTCGGGCGGAAAATGCTCTTAGAAAGGTTTTTATCTATGGCGTCTTCAGGCTGAAAACGCTCCCGGAAAATTATTATTTAAACGTTGAAGTCTACATTCTTTGCTGTCGCAGCATAAGGACCTGGGCAAAATTGCACCAGCGAGGCTGATAATCTTTTTTTTGCGGTCTCAAAAGATATTGATCCACGTGGTTATTCCTTGGGGCTACCAAATGCTGCAGTCTGACCCTTCAACTCCAAGGCTACCTTGAAGGGGAGGGGTTCCCTTAAGCCATACACCGGCCTTAAAGGTGCGAAGCACTTATAAAAGCGTCGCTGCATCGTCTTTGAGCCTTTGACTACTGGTGGTACACATGTGTGCTTTTTCCGCAGTCAAAGACACTGCCACAGTTCTCGGACTCATTGTGATAGCTTGATGGCGGGAGTGTGCGCGGATGGGAACTTTATGATTCTTACTCCTAAAACAAATCGTCACAAGTCAAGGCGAGTTACCCTGGATGAGTTACTAAAGCAAGTCGTACCGAAGGTCACTGGCCAGGTGCGCAGCTCCCAAAAAAAAGTTGTCGTGTTTCGTACACTTTCAACACTAAAATAAGTATTTGTGAATGGTAACTAAATTGCCGATTCATATTTCTAAAATATCCACTCGGGCGGAGATGGTGTGGTGACTAGATGGGCCACTACCGCGCGCATGGTCCCTGGATCAAATCCAAGGTCAGACAGAGCGTATGTGAGCCAACTTTTGCAGATGACTAGCTGCTGCCGGGAGTATCAGGTATTATGCAAAATAAACCAAAATCTTCATTACAAAAAGTCGTAAGTGAGGGTTAATCAAAGGGTGTCTTCTAACACTCGGCTTTTCAATTAACGTTTTTACGAATCGTTCATGGCCTCGTTTTTGCCTAGCCTCTGCTTATTGTGATCTCAAATGTTGTTTGGACGAATTATCCCAAAATATAACATTCCCTTCAAAAAGCGAGAAAGTATCGGGTGCAGACCAAACACCACAACTGACGACGGCCTCAAGTAAATCTGGTTAGAAGTTGTTCATAGTGATAGCTGATTTCTGGATGATAGTTGTAATTAGTGACAATCGATAGAATACAACTGCAACAGGCTAATCATTTCATTGGCAGAAAACATTAACATTTTGTGAAGGCCGTCGTCACTTGTGGTGCATGGTCTGCACCCGACACTTTCTCGCTTTTTGAAGGGGAGGTACTTCGATTTGTATGCTTGAAGAAGCTAGTTTGCCGAAACGTGAGCCGAAATAGTTTATGCCATTTTTGGCGGCTCGTACTGAAACTAAAACTAAAACTAAGACTGAGCAACTAAAAACTGTATAACTTTGCCGAGGTTACGGGGTGTCAATCATAGGCTGGTAAGTCTTCCAACTTGTGCGAATAATTAATATAATAATTTCTGAAATACTAATACTATTAGTTTCCGAAAAAGACATTGCAAGGTAAGACCGGCTGCTAGGTTTCTTATTGCTTTCCTGCAGCTGGATCTTTTTCCATTTGTTCAATGACATCTTATACCGTCAATAATTTACCACAAAGTTTCACCAGTGTGGTTTATTGTGCAAACTGGCTTCAAGACAAATGAATAGTGGTGCCAAAAAACTAGTCCACATTAATAGCTGTGGTCTATGATATTTATTAGAGATCTCATATTCGAGACTCTACGTTTTTCTCAATCCCTTCTATGCCTATGCCTACCTAATCTACTATTCAGAGCGCTTGTTACTGTTTCACCTTTTGAATGATCAAAGTATGCATTGATTGAGAAAGACCACAAAGAAGCAAGAAGGTTGCGAGCACACTCTTGCCACACAAAAACCTCGAAAAGCGATCCTCCGTATTATCGAACAGGCAACTTCCTTGGAATTTCTAATGAACCTTCTGCAAAGCTATGAGGCAGTAAAACCGAATTAGGTAATATGACTGGCGCTGTCCGGCAAGATACGCGGTGCATCTGCTAGCAATACACTTGAATGCGCCCGTGAAATTCTGCCTTGAACTCAAAAAACTACTAGCCTTAGCGAGCGGGGAGAGACTCCAGCAGTGGCGTTGAGCAGTACCTACTTCTACACGGAGTTCTTGCCCCCTCTTAGGCCCCAGAATTCCAAGCCGTTGTTCTTGCGACAACACTGAATCGGTTAGATCAGCACTACATAACACATCTAGCAAAATCGGTTGCGAACTACAATCCGGCTAAAAGCTTCCTCTACAGGTTCATTTTAAGTAGAATTCACGATAGAAAAATGACCCATTTCAAAGTAACCTAGGAATAGTGTGTGGTACACGAGCAAGAACACAGAAACGGCCCAGAACCCAAGAAATGGGAACCCTTCCTTCCTGAATTTGCCCTTTGGTGCGCCTATAATCGCTGTGCTTCCTTCAACACTACTCTCTCTGCTATATAATCACTCGCCACTCATAGTCCTGCGGCGAAGGCCAGATGGTCAGTGGGCGGACCCCGCCGACCGCGCCAAGATGAGCCCTTGCTAGGTCGCCGAGGTCAAATCTTTCGGTGCCAATTGCGCGTCAGTCCGCACCCTCAGGAGGTCCGCCGGTCTCTCAACTAGGTGAATTACTCCTTCTTCGACCTTCATTCTAATCGTGAATTCCCTCTTTTAATTCACATGAATGTTTTGGAACATTGCGACAGTTGTAATGGCTGTGAAATTGAAAAATTTCCGGCACACATTCTATACGAAGTTATTGAAGTCCATTAAAAAAGATAAAAACCCTTTATGAACGAATAACTTAAACGGTTTGTTTCGCTTCTTCCTCAAATAAATCTTATTACTTCGTCAATCCCGGAGCTCATCAGTGAGTTGGGATTGGCGAAATAAAGAAAATTCATGGCAACATTTGCTACTTCATTGTTATTGTTTGAGGCTGACAAGCTTTCTTGAAATGGAACATCTGCAGAAGCTCTGCCACATCTCACAGGAGAATGGCTCGATTACCTCCTAGCGCCCTACAAAATGAAGCTGGACAGGAATGAAATACACCTTTTTTCCGAGGCGAATTTTCCGAAGGAGTGTCGTGGTTGAGGGGCGCAGGATCTAGCTGGAGTTCAGCCCTAGAACATTACAAGGAAGTCCTGAATAAAGAAAGAAGAGAGAATGCTGACGAGAGAAGAAATTAGGTGATGGTCAAAAACTCAGGAATCGGTCGGTATTAACTCAAATTCATTCAGGTCTTGCTGTCTACTATAAAGTCCGGTAACGTGGGAGAACAGGCGGCTAAGCTTCAGCCAAAAAAATTTCCTGAGATTTTTCAAACGTAGAGACGCCAACATCTTCCAAGTATAGTCGACAAAACTTTCCACAAGCAATTGTATAGAACTTGATGTTATTGTAGCTCTGATTCCTCTCCTCCATGAGTCAAACACTATTATTATAATGTAATCGATTGAACATGACAGTAACTTGTTCTCGTTTTTGGAATCCAGCCAAGAACCGGTGTTTAGTAATGGCAAAATTGCTACTATGAAGGCGATCATCTGGTTCTAAATATTGAACATAAGAGTATATCGGAAGCTAGAATCGATCGTGATTGATTGGAAAGGGACATTCGACGGTCGCAAAAAAGACCTGGAGATGAGATGTGATCTTCACTTTTTGAATTTTCTTTGATAATATCTGGACACATCGCAGAGTGCTTGCGCTGAGAAATGCACGGCCACTTTCTCCACCGAACCCTCGAATCCAGTCCATATTACATCTTATTTCAATCAAAACTGAGCCCGCTGCTGTTCACCGCTCGCTTCGCGTGAGTGAATGACGGACGGACGGCGCAGGAGCGGGTAACAATGGCAGGAAGAAATGCGAGAGCACGAACAAAGAAGTAGAAAGCGAACCTGGAATTCGTGAAACATTCGATGATCTCCAACATCTCTTTGCCATATTTCGCCTCGGCTTGAGCCCTGAATTCTCCGTTCAATCAATACTTCACGAAATAATGAGTATTTTTTGAATAGCGCAAAATCTTCTCTATGGGATGTCGTTTATGTAGCCCTCATAACTCGCTCATTCATCCCATATGCTGTTAAGAAGCGCCGCTCTAAATTGAGCCGCCCGCAGATCCGCTCTGATTAAGCCCATAACCCGGTCAGCCAATTTGTACCAGACTTCTCTTATGGTTAAGGCTTAATTGCCGTGTCCTACGCATTCCGCGTTCGTGTTTTCCAGAGATTGTATCAGGTTTTTGGCGCCTCCCACACCTGACGAGTCGTTAGTTGGTCGCATCTCTACTTTTGAACAATTCAACGTTCAACTTTCCCATGACGCGAAAACGATGACTAACTATGTGAACGGAAGCTTTA
>MU883353.1:0-21168 GCA_036418205.1 Ostertagia ostertagi | reverse complement strand
GTCTAGTCCTTGACTTTCACATTTGCTATTAGCCTCGGGTTGGCTCCCCACCGGTATCCTCCTATCTGACATATTGTTTGCTCTGTTTACTGATAAACATTTATTAACATTGTCTTTACGACAACCAACAGTGGTCTTGAAAATAGGACCAGTGACGAAGGACGCAGCATGTCTATATTTCAGCACTTTCGGTCTCCTGTTAAAAGTTCTGCTGCTCGTTCGTTATAAATTAACAGATTTTGCTTTCAGTTGTGCACATGCAAAATTTGCTAATTATGAACGGCACGAGTGTAACGTTGAGATGCGATGAATGGGAACATGGCTATTACTACTGGATATATCAGGCTAGTTCAATATGTGTCAACGATGATATACAACTAGTCATCATATTATGTGCATTCTCTACCTCAGCGAGCTCGAAAATGTATAATATTATATAATAGCGGGTGTTTTTAACCCCTACTACCTTTGAACTTTCGAAAAGTTCTGAATACAAATGTAGGAGCGCTAACAACGCAAGGATCCTGTTACTTTTGCCCACCCCACACATACACTAGCTGTCAAACATCTCGAAACGTTTTTAATGTTCACCTAGCGCAGCTGATAAGCAATGAAATTGTCTCAAGTTCTCATATGATATACAAAATCAAGTTAAATACGCCAATATAAATACAACGCCCAGAATCACCTCACCTGTATCACCTGTCGTCCCGTTGATCATCGATTTGCTCGAGCGGGCGCCAGCAACGTCTCCATTCGTCCCTGTCGCGTGCAAGAGTTGTCCAGTGGACCCTCCTCGCTCGAGGGACACGAGTCCTTCATTCCTTTCGTTCAGAGCTTTCGTGAAGAAGTCTGACCATCGGGTTGATGGCCGTACATCTGCTCGTCCCACCTTATCTTCGATTCCCTTGGCGAAAACGGCAGCGTCCCTGATCTTCGATCGTTGGCGTAGTTCGGAACTCCGGATTCCCCTCTGCACTTGCGTGTATAGGGTTACTCCTAGCATCGTCCTCTCGACAGCGCGTTGGATAACGCTGACCGCATGCTCGTCCTGCCTGCGCAGAGTCCAAGTCTCTGAGGCGTATAAGTGCCTAAAATAGTACTCCAAAATTAGAAACCAGATTTGAGTAATTTGATTTTTCTATCGAAATGACTCGTCAAAAACTTTTGAACTTATTATTTCCCTTATCATTGTTCTACTCCTCGATATGCTCCAGACTATTACGTACTTTTTTAAGAGACCCATGTGAAAAAGAAACATTACCTCTGCAAAAGAGGCCTCTGTTAAACTACACAGAATACAAAAAAAGTTGTTCCTCAGTAGTTCAGTCTCTGCAAAGGTGTTACTATCGACATTTTCCAGCGTTATCGGAGTAAAGTAAACACGAAGGGGTTGGTCTTCAAAGAAGACTCCTTCACAAGAAAAAGTGACATTTCTTGAGAACTTCAAGATTGGTTAACTTGTCAGGTCAACACCATCCTCAAACAGAAAACGACTTGTTTGGGTTTACCTTTTACTTGAATGGAAGTAGAGGGGTACTTAGCATCGACCAGTACTTGGCGAATATTGCGGAAGATGTTCGAACAAGAAGCCTTTGTGACTCCAATAGATAGGAAATCCGACTAACTCGCGAGTTACAGCTAGCCGTGACCAAAAGACAAAGCTAAATGGTTCACTACCTATTCGATTCTCCCCTCGAAAAGATTTCGGAATTTTGAGAATCTGTTCCAGTCACCCGCAAGAAGCTCAACCGCAAATACCCCCAGCGACCCCCCAACATAAGCAAAGCGCAAAGCAGCGCAAAGCCATTGTCCGACCAGTTCCGGCCGACTTTTCGGTATCTAGCGAAACGTAGGCTCGTCCAAGTACAAGATTAGTCGAATACAAAGAATCCCTTCAATAGTCAGAACTAGCCGAAGAATATAGATTTTTTTACCACGACTATGTTCCAGTGCGAGCCTACTTGTCATTGTCGCTTTCCTGAAGAAAATATGCTGCTGCAAAGCGACAAAGTTAAGAACTGAATTTGAAGTGCATCATGCGCTTCAAAGAAGAGCTTCCGAGTCGTAATATCCACATTTCAGTTAATAATTCCGCCAAACATATTGGTTTAATTTACAGTTCGGCTCTGACTTAGAGTCCAAAATGATGTTCTGATCGATTCAGTGTCGATAAAGAACGATGCATTCATAGAACTATACATTTTCTCAACACATTGACGACAGCGCGGGGCGCTTTGCAGGTCATGTCGGAACGTGCGGGAGATACGTCTTCCGCATCCATTCCATCACTTCTTCCGAAGTTTTTTATAGATCGGATATTGATAAGTATAAACGTTATGGTCCATGGAATAGTTAAACATGCTTCCAATTTAACAAAGGTTTCCAAAACTCGTGAACTTTTCAATTCAGCTCAAACTCACACTAACTTTAAGAAGAAGTAAAATTGTGAATGGCATTTGAATGTTGAGCTAAAACGTTGAGAACGATTGCCATGTTGTAAGATTTTTCAAATTATATAATAGAAAAACGCATACTCTTCAACAAGGTCTCCAATTTGATCCATTTTGTGACCCTAAATAGGTACTTACTCAATCAAAACTTCTGCTCTCAAGTACACAGCATGACATCACCACGTTCAAGACACAGCTTACGAGGACCCTCCATTACGCAAGTAGTCCACGCCATGAATGAAACACACCACGTTGAATGTGTAAAAACTGCAGTTTCCTGACAAAATATTTCACTCCTTTTTTGGCATTCAGAGGGCCATTTAGCGGAAATGGACCATAGTTCTGTGTTCATGCACTGCCCCTATATCATGCAAAAAACCGTTTTCAAGAAAGCGCTCCACGCCCTGAACGACCTCCCTCGTAAGTACTGCGCATTTTATGCTCAAAATCCATGGATTTAGTGCTGACCGGTGTCGCTCGTAAAACGGCTCTGGTCCCACGCGGTGCAAAAACGCAAAACGGCGTTAAGACATCGCCTTATGACGTGCTATCCCGCGTCCTCTTTTTCCTCGCTGCGCTGTGTCTCTCCGTCATTCAAAGGCAGGCCTCATAAAAATTTTAGTGTTTTCTATTGTGCTTTTTGTTTCTTCTGCACATTGATGTTCCTCATTACGTTCACTGCCAAAATTTCAAAAAAATAATACACCGATTCCATTTCGACTTGGGCTTTTAAAATTGTTCTGTTCACCTTTCTTCTACTAATTGCCATCATCAAAGTCCCCAAAGGAAGGAAATTCGATCAGAGGTTTCTCGATTTATGTCTTATTATATTCCGACAAAAATGGATGGTGCTGCTGCCTGGGTTTATAAGAAATGTTCCGAAAAACAGCGGGAAATGACTGTTACAAAGAGTGAAGTTGAAATGTATGTGAGGGATGTACTTATTGGTCGTGGCGGTTCGAGAGAATGATTCTACCGGAAACTGGAATCGGGTTTGAGGTTAACGTCAAACAGACACTGCATTTTGCTCGCCTGTCCACACATGGCGGGCGAACTGTTGTCCCGTTGCTTGTCCAATTATACATACCCACCAACGCGCTCACTGGTATTGGAAAATTCATTGAATCTTGACTGTCTTCTTCTTCTTCTTTATTCTTTAGCGTCTGTCCCGCTTGTAGGCGGGGTCCGCTTTTCTGATGTGTTGACGCCACTTTTCCCGATTGAATGCTTGATCGGGGTGGATGTTAACGCTCTTCAAGTCTTCGTGCAACGTGTCGAGCCATCGCTGCTTCGGGCGTCCTCTAGGCCGCTTTCCGCGCACGTCAAGGTTGAGACCGATCTTACGGACACTGTCCTCATTCGCGCGAAGAACATGTCCATACCATCGGAGACGGGCTTCGCGCATTTTATCAACAATCGGAGCCACACCGAATCGCTCTCTGATGACATCGTTACGAATGTGGTCTAATCGTGTGACTCCGGCTGTCCAGCGCAGCATCTTTGTCTCCATCACACCGAGACGGGCTTCAACTTCTTTAGTCGCAGGCCAGCACTCAGCACCGTAAATGGCGACCGGCCGGATGACGGTTCTATAGATCTTGGATTTGAGACGCTCTGGTATATTCTTATCGCAGAGAACGCCAGTCATCGAGCGCCATTTCAACCAGGCTGCATTCACGCGAGAATTCGTTTCCACGACCAGGCTGCCGTCAGACGCAATTGCTGATCCAAGATACTTGAATGTTGTTGTACGTGTGAGCTCAGTACCATTGATCTTAATAGAGCCTGGCTCACTCGGATCGGTGGTCAAGTACTCTGTCTTTTTGACATTCAACCTGAGCCCGAACATAGCTAGACGGTCGGACCAGGTTTGCACCTGTTGCTCGAGCGTGCTTTTATCTTCGCTAGCGAGCATCACGTCATCAGCATAAAGAAGCGTCCATGGTACCGGCTTCTGGAGATCTTTTGTAATGGCATCCATGACGACAACAAATAGCAGTGGGGATAACGCAGAGCCTTGGTGTACTCCGACAGAGATGGGAAAATCCGTCGATGTGCCCGCGGCCGTTTGCACTCGGCTCTTTGGACTCGAGTACAGGATGCGCACCCACTCAATAAGCTCTTCGGGAACGCCATGCTGTCGTAAGGCATACCATATAACGTCACGTGGAACGCGATCGAAAGCCTTCTCCAAGTCTAGGAAAGGCAAGATGCATCGGCTTTTGTTTTTCGCGATGCTTTTCTAGCAGAAGGCGAGCGGCGTGTATGGCATCGATGGTGCTGCAACCAGCAACAAAACCACACTGGTTGGTGGTCAGCTCGACGATGTCACGGATACGACTGTCTACAATTCGCTCAAAGATTTTCATGCTGTGCGAGAGCAGGCGAATTGGACGGTAGCTAGTGCAGTCGCAGGACTGCCCTTTTTCTTCCAGATTGGAATCGTCGTGCTCTGTTGCCAGCTCTCAGGCACCTTCTTCTCTGCAACGACCTGGTTGAAGAACTCCGTCAACCATTCTGCAGGATTCCAGCACTTTGATTTCCACAAGTCCGCCGCTAAGTCGTCAGGACCAGTTGCTTTGCCTGATTTCATCTTCTTCATGGCCGTGATGGTCTCCTCCATGGTTATCTTCTGAACGGGCCGTGTACTGGCGGAGCGCAAGGGATGGCGGGATGAGCAAATTCGACTGTTGAGATGTTTTCGAAGTAGTCACACCATCGCTTCAATGCTTTCTTGCGGTCCGTCAGAAGGTGACCATTCTCATCATTTATGCCGAAGAACTTTTCTATATCCTCGGTCTGGCGATAGCGGGTCTTTGCGAGTCGGTAAACGTACCGCTCACCATCGCGCGACTCGAGTTTCTCATTGAGATCAGCAAAATGAGCTGCTTTCGCAGAAGCAACGGCCTTCTTTGCCTCTTTCTTCGCTATCTGATAGCGCTGCCAGCAACCGGCTGTCTTCTCCGAAAGAAAAGCGTGGTAGCGCTTTTTCTTTCTCTTACTTTCTCTCTAACTTGATCCGTCCACAGCCATGTTTGCTTATCAACCTTTCTCCGTCCAGGCTTCGTCATGCCGAGCTCGGATCGCGCAACCTGGGTGATCGCTTCGGCAGCACCTTTCCAAGTTTCGTCGACAGTCGTTACCGCTGGTAATCGAATGCGGGAAACGACGGCCGCTTCTTTCTCCTTCAGTCGCCACCACTTGATTCTCGCTGGCCCACATCTTTCGGCTAGTTTCGGTCTCGGTGGGGCGATTTTTAGCGTACAAATCAATGGTCGGTGTTGTGTGACGACCGTTTCATAAGGTACTACTTTTGCGTCCGTTACGAGCCCTTGATCACGGTGCCTAACAAGGACGAAATCGATTTGTGTTCTGGTTTTACCGCTATAGAATGTGATAAGATGTGAGTCACGTTTTCGAAATTTCGTGTTTACTATGGCGAGATTATGCGAGTCTGCATATTCAAGAATTCGTTCGCCATCAGTATTACGTGACCCATAACCAAAACCACCATGACAGCTATAACCGTCTTTCGTAGCGCCCACGTGGCCATTGAGGTCACCGGCAACAATTATGGCTTCTTGTGACGGTACCTCAGCTGTCTTCTCATCAAGCAGGTTCCAGAACTTGTCCTTGTTTTGCTCGGAGCATCCAGTCTGCGGAGCGTACGCAGAGAAGAAGTGGTATTTTTGATGTTCCATGACGACAACGATCTTCATTAAACGGTCGTCGAAGCGCTCCACACTTACTATCGAATCACGAAAGCGTTCAGAGACAATCATCCCGACGCCATTGGTGGTTCTGGGACCGCCACAGAGAACGGCTTTGAAGCCGCGGCCAATGTCCCTCGACTTGCAGCAGGACCACCTCGTTTCCTGCACGGCACAGAAATCAATTCTTCGGCGCTCTAGAGCTTCTGCTAACTCGTGCGAGCGGCCCGTTAACGTGCCAACATTTAACGTCGCAACGCGAGTCTTCCATACGTTGCGGGACTTTTGGACTAGCCTAGTTGCCCCCCGATGCCGTCCTTGCACCGGAGACCCTCGCATACTTTTCACACTCGCCGGGCTTTGCGAGTGCGCGTCGGCTCCCGCGGACGCCGTAGCATTATCTCGATACTTCACATAGCGACATTGACATTTGTGATGTGACGTGGGTGTTCGTAGGCCGGCCTGTCACGGGGGCCTGTCGCCTGCATTCGAATGTCCGTGTTCAGCTCAGCTCACAAAAGTGAGCAGTTTCCCAGTGGCACCACTTGGAGGAACGGACATCACCACCGAATCTTGAGCTGTTCTAGCAATGAAATTTGATTTGATGGCCTCAAAGATAATTTTTCCAGGAAGGATGGGAGAGCAAAACAAAGATACTTAACTTCACATTTTCACCTGACTTGAAAATGATCGCAACACACAACGAACGCTACAGGTGTTACCGTGGCCAATACCGTTCACTAGATAGAGGATTTCAAGCTTCCACAGATGTCCGCTTATACGTCCTCAACGGTAATATTTCTCTTTTTTATGCATTTCACAATGACACAGGGTTAGAGAGTCACTGAAAAATTAAATTGACTCCCAATATATTCTTCTTCTTATCTCGTCTCTACCCCAGAGCCTCCCCGATCTCACATGCAATGTCGAACTCCGTTTGAGAAGGACTATACCACGCAAGCTATACATAAAATGGAGCATGGATCGAGTCGCACACTTATTCGCTGGATTGAGGTCTGTTTAGTTGGTTTCGTGACGTAACAGTGAATAGATATTTTATACGTATCAGGTGATAAACCTGGTACTGGACATAACAGTATAGCTTCCATTGGAAATAAGCATAAGGTGAATGAATCGTCGGCGAAAAAACTGTCGATTCTGGAGCACCATTTCATCCCAACTCAGCTCTTCATGGTATACGTACCATAGCTTTCAGCACTCACACGTATAACGTGTTGAGCCGGTTAGCCGATATCGGCAATGACCGCAAGGCTGAAAGCTTTAGCAGTTGATTTTGACTTGTTTTTGATTGCTAACTGCTGTTTTTGGCTGTCTCAAAACAAACCGTCGATTCTCATACTGCTCTTACCCTCCTCCCTGAACTAGCGGGAGACATCAGATACTGACAGTTCTTACAACTACCACTTTTTGATTTCCCAAAACTTGCACCAGAATGCGTCACGTACTCAATCTAATCCACTACATTGTGAGATTAGATGAATGTTATTTTCCCAGAATCTTCATTTCGTTTTAAGCGCTTACTGGCTTTACGTGTTCCCTCTGCTCTCAATATCCCATCCTCTGTATATCAAGTGGAATCTTTGAACAGTTCTCAGCAGGCATAGTGGGCCTATTATGTGACATTTTCCATTTTCAGAGGAGATGTTTTGCAGAAAGCTGTGAAGATAGCGAACAATTTCCTTCACTGGCGTAGACTACGGTCACCGTCACAAAAATTTGTTTTTTTTTCACTGTTTTCGGCTTTCTACTCACTACCGATCGGCTTCTCCAGCCCTTCACGGCCACGTGCGATCCACGTGCGCGGTGCGTGAGAGCTCGCGTGACGGCCGATGGCCTTCGGCCGTAGTTGGCGACGCCCGATCAATACGTCGCTATGGCTGCTTCCATAGTGTGCGCCGTTGCGAACGTCGTCCGTGAGGTGTACACGGACGACGTCCGCAACGGTGCACACTATGGAAGCAGCTTATGGCTGTTGCACGAGCGTGGGAACGCCGTCACGCACCGCGCACGTGGATCGCAGAGGAGGTGGGCGTGAAGAGCTGGAGAAGCTGATCGGTCGTGAGTGGAAGGCCGAAAATAGTGAAATAACAAGTTTTTGGTTGTGAGCAGTGTTTTATACCGTTCGGCAGATTTTTTGGCCGGTGCGCTCTCACTTTTTTAAAGGCAAAAGTCGGGCTCAATAAGGGGGTATTATGGCGATTGAAACTGAGTATAGAGATGCGAAGTGGAACGACAGTGGAGAAAAAACTGAGAAAAACCGTCGACAAGGCCGTTAACAAAACCCTCTTTCCCACTAGCAGTGAAGGAGGCTGGCTTGGAGAATGGTGATGAGGTTGAGGAGTGAAAGAGGCACGTACAAACAAGTTTTCTGGAGATGTCAGTCGTTCTATCGGTTGATACGGCAATCAACCTAGCTGATTTCACACGTTATGCCAGCCACGCACCACTTCCGGAGGTGGGCGGTCCTGGATTGACCAGGCCCTGGATTGAAACCGAACGCCCCGGGGCCTTAACGGGGTTTTTCAAGGTGGGAAGTTGCTGCAATGTGTGCAGCTACCCACATACAACCTCCAGGCACGGGAATTACTTCTCTAGCGTGCCTGAGCCCGACCTTTGCCTTTAAGTCCATCCCGAAAAGCAAAAAATCTGATTATTTAACAAGAGCATGAGGTGGGGTGGTTTTGGGCCACATCACGGAAGAAGCGCTCACCTGCGACCAAGTTTTCCATATAACTCCTACAGAAAAGTGAGTGTAGTTCACGTCAGTGAAGAAAAGCTCGTGCTATCTTCACAGCTTTCTAAGAACACATCTCCTCTAAGTAATGGACAGTGGGCTTAATTTCTTCTCTCAACTGGAAGAAGGCGACTAGGGTGGGTCTGGTCAGGTTATGTAACTAGACGTTGTTTCCTCGCCAAAGTTACATGGGAATAATTAGATTGCGCTGAATTAGCTTGTGGCATGGGGTCCAAAATATGCACGAACTTTCGAACTAACGGAAAGCACAGGAAAAGAGATGAAGCTATTGATTTAGCCCATTTACAAATACCACGTCAGCTTCACACGCTATCGCGCCCATTACACAGTAGGCCATAGTGAGTGGGTCTGAGCCTGCAGATTATTGTTTCAAAAAGCTCACCTATCCATAATGAGGTGCTTGGTAAAATGCAACAGGTGACTCACTATTGTAAACTTCTCTAACACAGTCTGTCCGACGTGCGTACTCACTAGCGTACGGAGGTTAACTGTACTTATTAAAGTACGTATAGCATGCGCATTATATGAATGATGTTTCTTGCGGTGTCCAAAATGGACGTGCCCTAAATAACTTGGTATCCCGTGCGCATTTCTGATGGAGATTTACCACTAGTCTAGTAGTTTGGCTACTTTGTGACTTTTGTTTCTTTTTTTCGATAAAAATTAGGAACGCAAGGTTCATTTGCTAAAAGATTGTATTGTACATTCGTAGTGGCGTTTGAATGCGATGTGGCCTATACAATGACTTGCGGGGGCCAGCCGATGTACAAGTCAGTGTTTTTATCCTCCCAGACAAGTCTGGTACCAATTAACCGACCCCGGAGGGATGGAAGGCTTGGTTGGCCCGGGCGACTCACGACCCAGGATTTGATCCCCGGACCGCTCGCGTGGTGAGCGTGCCACTTGTCACTACACCACTTCCGCCCTAGTGTGCTCAGAAGGTGTTTAAATTACAGTACCAGTTTAGCTCCGCCCGCTACCGCGCGCATTGATAGAACTGACAATCGATGAAGCTTTAGGTTTCACCGCTAAATTATAGCTGCTTCGTTAAATGTATTACTGTCCGTTGCATAGGCTGCCCATCTTGGCTGTATCTCACTGTTTGATAAGCGCAGTGAAGTGCACAGCTAAAGTGATGATGTAAACAACCACTATGCGTCGAGTATCGAGGTAATTTAGCGGTCGAATATCTCAAAACGGAATGCCTAGTATTCATTATCATATTTATTCGAGCATCCCATTCATCCTCAAGAACTCTAGAAGGTGTAGCGGTCGGAAGGAGTTTACAATTACAACGCTGATGAAATGATATTGAAATGAAAGGCATTATCTACAATCTGCTCTCTATTTTCTATTTCAAGTGCTCTCTACGTTCGTACGCATATCGTTCCTATCAGTCTCTCGTTCACTTTTTGACCCCCACCAAATATGTTCCCGTCCCACCCCTATATCATGCCCCAAAATCAGCTCCTGACGACTGCTGCGAAGCGCACTATGAATTTCGTGAAATTTGTGTTTCAGCGCCTCTTATCTGCTCTTATCAGTCGTTATCACTTTGTGACCCCCACCAAATATGTTCCCGTCCCACCCCCTATATCATGCCCCAAAATCAGCTCCTGACGACTGCTGCGAAGCGCACTATGAATTTCGTGAAATTGTGTTTCAGCGCCTCTTATCTGCTCTTATCAGTCGTTATCACTTTGACCCCCACCAAATATGTTCCCGTCCCACCCCCTATATCATGCCCCAAAATCAGCTCCTGACGACTGCTGCGAAGCGCACTATGAATTTCGTGAAATTTGTGTTTCAGCGCCTCTTATCTGCTCTTATCAGTCGTTATCACTTGGTGACCCCCACCAATATGTTCTCGTCCCACCCCTATATCATATCAAAAAATCAGCTCCTAACGACTGCTGCGACGCGTGCTATGAATTTCGTGACACACACACACACACAGACAGACAGACAGACTTAGCGCTTTATATATAGTAGGGATAGGGGTGTTATCACAGTTATCCTAGTACAGACATTTTATTGTAGCTCAACTCCTGTGAGTTACCCGATTTGTCAGCGGTTGTTTACTCCATGAGCTCCCTTATCACTCACTCCATTTTGCGGACGGACAGACGGACATACACACATACATACATACAGACACACATACATACAAACCGACACACCAAGTTAGCGGTTATATAATAGAATTATAATTCCAACCAACTGTTTTCCTGTAGGGATAAAAGTTGAAGAAATTAAAGTGTGGAAATTCGGCTAGAAATTCTGGGACCCCGACACTTCTTGTTGCTCCAACCACGATCGGAGGCAGGGTCAACCCTACGTTGTTACGAGTAACAACGGGGGGGTCGTACTCAGTTGAGCTTGGAGGGAGGGGGGTCGTACCCTCTCGGTGGCCGACAGTGGGATTCTTGGTAATATCGGATAATAGCCAGCACGTTACGTTTTCGTAAGATGACTGATACAGCATCTATAAACCACGATTCCCTCTAAATGAGCTTTCAAATGAATCAGCGAATTAGAAGGGCGCCCGAGGCGTGGCGCGCACCAAGGCAAGGGATGTAGTGCAAGCGCATGCTCGAGCTTTCTAGCACATCCTAAGTTAAACATAAACATTGGTCTTCCAAGAAGTTACGGGCAGTGAAACCTAAGAAAACTCGCGTTTTCGAGAAAATGGCTTGAAGAATACCCCTCAAAATAAAAAGTAACAACGGGACTAATTTTTTGAACTGCTGATCTTTCAGGAACGCTTGGGTGCTCGTTAGAAAGCTTGAAACCTGTAGTTTATTACCGTGTTCAGCTTCCCAAATGAATGACTTTGAAGGAAGTTATGATCGTTTGAAGGTCAAAAAGTCGCGGTTCCAAAAAAATAGTAACGCAAACCCCCAAAAAAGTAACAACGGGACTAATTTTTGAACTACTGATCTTTCAGGAACGCTTGGGTGCTCGTTAGAAAGCTTGAATCCTGTAGTTTATTATACGTGTTCAGCTTCCCAAATGAATGACTTTGAAGAAGTTATGATCGTTTGAAGGTCAAAAAGTCGCTTTGCACAGAAAAAAGTAACAACGTACTAAATTTTTATTAAATTAACTTTCGAAGAATTTTTACCCATGGTTGGAGAGAGAATAATTTGAATTTTCCAAATCAAATCACTTCGGCGCTGAAGCTCGAATATGAAGGAAGTTATAGCCTTAGAAAGAGGGGTGTAAAAATTGTGTTGCAATTGAAGAACGTGAAGGATTTCAGTATTTCAATTGGAGCGATAATTTTTTCTGACTTCTCATAAGTTTTTATCAGGTAATATTGTCAATATTCCGGTCACTGGTTCAGCTTATTTCATCTCCTAGTTTGGTAACCCTTTGGAGTACACGGATATCTTTGAATGCATCTCATTTTTTCGTGTTTGCAAGCAGCGATGAATTTCTGTCGTGGATTTTGCTAAAGTTTCATCTTTGATGACTTACGTAGAAATAAATATTGATGGTAAACACTGTCTCTACACAAGTGTCACATACAAAGGGGGGTCGTATCAAATCACCCATGAAGGGGGGGGGGTCGTAAAAAATTTCCGAAGAGTAACAACGATAGGGTTGACCCTGATCGGAGGTATACACCGAGATGCTCGCCTCTTTGAAAAAATTTCCCGCGCGCGCACGTTCAAATATACGTGGCACTGGAGCGAGCTTACAACTAGCTAGACTGATTGGAGACACACCAATTTCGTGCCTTTTCGTCATATTTTGAGTTTGCTCTCCGTACTGGTACCACCGCAGGCAAGAGTATAGATATTCTAGCAGGAGAGCAGGAATGATAACTAGGGGATGCGGTCGTTCGCACGAGAGTACTGGTAGGAAGCGTCTTTGGATAGTAAGGTAATGATTGGAAGTATGGGAGTTTAGACACCACCACAAATGTACCTCTTTTTGATCCCACAAGAATCGATCTTCGTTTTTCCTATCTCTTGTAGCATTGAATTAGTATTTTGCAAGACATTTTTCAAGAAAATTATAAAATGTCAGTATGTTGACGCTAATCCTCGTTAAATCCACACTGGAGGCAACAAGAGCAATTTATCGGGGATTTTTTCGCTGCGACTGCTCGGATTTTGTGCTTCCATCCAGTAAGTCGTGTGAGCAAAGCCCATCACCTTTCAAATATCTACAGCGGTGTTTTCAAAGGCTGTTCACCAGTCAGTGACCTCAGCAAAAGTAATGATACATACCTGAACACGAAACAAGCGAGGAATCATAGGAACAGTTGTGATGAACTTCCAACATAATTTTCTGACGAAAATTGCATTAGGGGAAATAAGTGGATGCTAATTGATTACCAAAGCATTGATTGGTGGCTACTAGTTAGTGTCTACAGGTGAAAATCAGAAAGTTGCCTTAAATTTTCACCGGACGAAGATCTGCCTATATTATGTGTTTCAGTATGTGCTAAGAAATAGAGACGCAATATGTTGAGTGCGCAAATCGTTTTGAATACAGTGACCTGGCAGTAGAAGTACAGTCACCCTTGAAGGCAGAGCAATACCACCAGTTCGCCTAGAATATAAGAGATGTAGTCATCTCATCCTCAGTGGGGCTTGGTGGGTGGGAACGGCAGCACGCGACACACTGCGTTAGGGTTATGGAAACGCTCAGTTTTAGGACTGAGCCTCAGAGGAGAAGAGTGGCCCCGAAGTGCGTGAGCAACTTTTCTCTTCAAAATTCGTCTCCCTCCGTAGCTCAGTCTCGGAAGCCCTTCTACAGACTGCACCCTCCTCCCGTCCTCCTTCACTCTGCAATTACAAAAAGACATTACCTAACGAAGAATACAAACACTGACTCTCAAGAGATATCTATTTGGGAAGTTAATCTTTCATTGTGAACCCTCTACCTCTACAAGTCGCATTCCTTCAGGATTGCCGTAGTGACTTTAACACCAGCACAGCTGGGAGAAAGCTCGCCCCAGTGCGACATTTGTTTAAACGAGCGCGCGCGGGAAGTTTTTTCAAAGAGGCGAGCATCTCGGCGTATACCTCCGATCGCCTTTTGGTGCACATCCTTTTCTGGATTATTCACATCTGACAACGCCTGTCCTGAGAAAATACTTGCTTATTAGGGCGTGAGGAGACGGCTTTGACAGGTCCAAAATGGAATGAAAAATGAAAAATGGAAACCCAGTTCACAGTTTGCCAAAGTTTTTACCAACGTTTCGCGGTCGTGCTTAGCTCCGATAGAGCTAAATATTTGGCTTGTTCGGAAAGTTTCCGTCGGTTTTTACTCCTAAAGTCAAAGGCGCAAATCTCCATTCACACAAAACCTTCTTGATCGGAATCGAAACTATTACATTCCCTATACCTTTTGCCCAAAGAGCGGGGTGTTGATACTCTGTGATGTAGTGGAAAGTGTCCGTATTGACAGAACTGGCGAAGGTCGTTTCACCATCGCGTCGGGTTTCAGCGTTTGATCTTTTCCAAACGGCCATCTAGATGGCTACTAAAGTGGTAGTTGTAGGCGGAGGTCTTCTGTGCAAAATATTTGCAGCACAGTTTTGTAGCTCACTAGTTCAACTTACGTCCTGTAAGTGCGATGGGGCTGCGCCGCTGTGGGTAAAACAGTTGGCAGCACCTACTTGTCCAGATCTTTGGCTTTTTTGAGACACTTGTATATTTGGCAATCTTATCTCACTTAAGCTAATTAGGAAGCGGCCTGCTCAGCAGCTTGCAATTTTTGTTTTGATCAAAACCCTCACTTAGTCTTTGTCACTCCCCGATGTCCAAACTACAATCTAATCTTTTCGAAGCTTTTGCCGTCATGAGAGCATTTTGGATCACAGCGTATTTTTTGTGGGTTGTGAGTCAAATGCTCGGTTGATATCCGACTTGCTTCCGCACATTTTTGACAAAAGTTGAGGAACACGAAGAGAATCCTGCCACAACAGCCTGTTGAGTACGTTGTATACAAGACTTCAAAAAGAGGAGAAAGTTTTTCGTGGCTAAAGAACAAAGATTTAGACGGAGCAGGATGCGAGCTTTCAAAAGGTGAATATTGAACTGATGAAGTTTCTTACAAGGGAGGTCGTTCAGGGTGTGCCAAGCTTTTTCAAAACGGTCTTTTGCATGATATAGGGGCACATGCGGGAACCACAGAACCATGTTCAATTTTTCCTGAACGGCCCTCTGAATACCAGAAAAGGGGTCCCTAGTTCGATTCCTCGTGGTGACAAATTTTTGCATTTCGAGTTGACGTTCAAAATTCCGTAACGCATAGTTCTGTCGCCGACGACAGCAAACGACGCACAGTGTCGCAGATCAATACGCAGCTACTATTCCACACTACAGTGGGACTTTCGAAATACGATCACGCGCAGTCACGTGTTGTCTGGGTTAGCATTGGGTGACCGCGTCGCCTTCCATTTGCAACCGCGGTTTATGCGACACTTGCGGTCGTTGCTGTCGTCCGACAGCAACGGTCGTTGCTGTCGTCCGACCGACTATGCGTCCGGCCAAAATTCGCGCAAAATGGAGTTAGCATGAATAATTAGTACCATATTCATGATTAGGACCGTCAGTAACCTTACAAAATAGACTTTGATTAAAAAACTGGTGAAAAAGGTGTGACACCACAGTGGGGCCGTTTTGGGTGCACCCTTTTCACCAGTTTTTTTCGATGGGAAGTCCTTTGAAGGGATTTAGCTGATGGTCTAATTATTGAAGGTGGAGTTCTCCGTTCGTTGCGCAAATTTTGAAAAACGTCAACTCGAAATGCAAAAATTTGTCACCACGAGGAATCGAACTAGGGACCCCTTTTTGGTATTCAGAGGGCCGTTCAGGAAAAACGGACCATGGTTCTGTGGTTCCCACATGTGCCCCAATGTCATGCAAGAAACCATTTTGAAAAAGCTTGGCACACCCTGAACGACCTCCCTTGTAAGAAGTGATTCATAAATGAAGCGTTCGAAACTGAGTTACTAAAAACGGCGGAAACTTTCCGAACAACCCAATAGTATATATCTGATCTTCAAGTGTGACCGAGTGACATCCTCTAAAACTTTCTGTGGGAAGTAGGGTTGTTACACGTGCAATTTGTTTGTTTGTACATTTACTAATAATTATATGGCTAGTCTAATGGCTAGAATCGCCCTTATCATCTAGGATTTCAAAAAAGCGAACGTGATGAGGTCGATTTCCTTCATTACAACTTCCAGTCTACGATCATGTATTCGATAAGAACTAGATCCACTGACATTGCCCACGATGGCACTGGTTCCGCTTTACAAGGGCGGCGGGTTCACAACGTATCGTTCGTAAGCCCTGTCGATTGAGTGTATTCATGACTCCGTTCAATCCTTCTCTAAATGAACTCGCTGCCTGTTGTTTAGTCTTCGTGAAGAGCTCCATGCACTCTGTTTGTTGAAATTTGCTATATACAAGGCCAGTTATCAGTTCGCTTTCACTTTGTCTCCGATCGATAGAAGCGTATTCAATGATCGTGTGTAGAAGCGCGTGCCATTTTCAGCAGTTCCCATTGGCACTGGGAATTGCTGAGCTTTCAAGTCATCAAAGCATGAATTGAATTTCTTTGCCGATGAACACATTTACAAGCTAGTCCTCGCCTTTGCTGAGTACTTCCAAGGACTTTAACAAGTTTTTTCTTCAATAGATGAGCGAAGAGAAATCTTCTACACCACTAGTAACTGAAGAGCCTGGTAAGGACGAATCGAAACCAGCGCAACTACCGGAAGGCGGTACCACAGAGGAGGAGTTGCCTAGTCTGAATCCACTTCCAGCTGCGTGGATTTCCGCTGGTGCTTCTTGGTTCAACACTGCCAAAGAAAAGGTGGGGTTCCAGGTTTTATTTCAAATCTTAAATGACTTTTCGACACTGTAAACTGTTAAGTGTTTAAAGCGCGACATGTTCTTTTCCAATCAGATTTAGTTATAGAAATTTCTTCTTCCGAGCAGCAAAAAACTTTAAATCCTCTTTCCGGTTGTCATCGTGTTTTTCTATTACTTGTATGGGTTAAAGAACAATAACGTGGCGTATATTGAAGGTAAGTGTAATGCACGCCGTAAAACTTCCTTTTTCTCCTTCGGCGGTTAACGAAGCTTTAGGCAGGATATCTTTCAGGTCGTGGCTTTTTTGAAAACGCCTTTTTCGCATGATAGATATGGATACGTGCCTTGGAACGCAGAAAAGTTGCGGTCCGCTTCTCCTGAATGAACGCCCCCCCTCACCCGGAAGATCTAAGGAGAGGTGAAAAAAGCTAAGCGGCCAACTTTTCTCAAGTGCAGCTTTTTGGTAAACGTATTGGGTTACTGGTGATCTGATAGTTAAAGTATAAGCAGCCATTTCCACAGCGCGTGTTACTATTTTGCGGCATCATAACAAAATGCCAATCGGAAAACTGTCACCGTGGGGAATCGAACCATGGAAAAACCCAATCCTTTTTTCTCTGCGATAAGAGGGCCACCCTAGAAAAACCGGACCATATTTCTATGCTCATGCACGTGTTCCTATACGGCTCAAAAAACCATTTTGAAAAACATAACACGAGCCGGAAGGCCCTCTTAGTTAAGGGTAGTCACTTAGAAGCAAACTTTACGGGCGCGTCTTCTAGCATATACACATCGTCCACTTTCGTTGAATCGCTTTAGCTTCCCCACTAAGCTGCGTAGATGGGGAGTGCATAGGATTGGTGGCGGATCTTTAAGAAAATGAACATCAATGAGGTGATAGTTTTTCCTTCAGACCAAGAACACTTTTGATCTAATGAAGAAGGATTTGGCCGAGTTCGGTGATGCTATGACTCAGGAAGGTGCTGATCTCACTACTGCTGCGAAGGGAGGTTAGTCTCTGCGTTATCACTTCGAATCTACGACGTATCATAAGGACACGTCTAGGTATTGACACGGCCACAACTGGTCATTAAAGAACAGGCACAGTATTTGGAGAAGCTAGTTACTCCAGATGAAGAAGAGAAACCTGTGGTTGTCGATCAAGAAGGGAAGTCCGAGACAGAGGTAGAAGCGCCGACTGATCTTCCTAAATCGCAATCGTATGAGAGCACTTTGGCTGCCAAGGTGCGCTTTTTCAGAGTTTTTCTTAAAAATTTGAAAATGGCTCTAGCATTATAAAGGAATTCCGGTCGATGCTGTGTCGTTTAGCACTCCACTATTTAACTTTCTAATTGTAAGATCATAAAGGTAGCTATTTGTTGAAGGTTGTGCTGACTAATTTCTTGTTTCTTCTTTTGAATCGCCTACACCCTTGCAGGTTGAGAAAGGCGCAGCCTTGGGACTAGGTTGGGTAAAGTCCGTTGTGGACACCGTCACCGATACCGTCAAAAGCTTGGCTGTGGAAGAGACTACCGGCGGCGAAGGAGACATAACTGAAATTATTCGACCAAGAATCTTCCGTAAAACTATTTTACCTCCAGTGAGTTTTCTATTACCAAACTTTCAAAATTAAAAGGCAATGAACGCGTTTCAAAATGCTTATTATTGATTATCACCGATCACCCGTCTTGGCATTTTTCATATTCTTATTGTTCAATAGTCCCGCGGTTCGATTTGAAAAATCTCTACAACCATGGGGCTGCTGTGTCTTCGACCGATTAGTCGTAGTTTTTTACCGGGAATGTGTGGAATAAACGCTAGGTCACCTAATCATGTGGGATGGTGCACTATCAGCCGATATGCATTCTGCATTTCATCCTCCCTAATGCATGTGCTTGCTTCTCGTCTGCGATGCTAGGCTCGGCGCACAGGACACATTGAACTATTTCTCCTTATCTTAGACGTTTTCAGTGATTTTTTCACTCAAAAGCTTATCTATCAGCATCTTCTGTTTCATTTAAGTACAATAGTTCGCACAGTTTTTTGTACTGCTATATACTGTGATTCCAAACAGTTAAAAGATCCACCATAGTACCCTATTTTCTCGTCTTCTCAAGACTATCCTTCCAGGAAAAGCTGCTCGAAATACAATCGTCTGAAGACACATACCGTAAGGAGCCCGAGAATTCCGAGGGATATTCGAAATGGGTAGCTCGATTCAATATGGAAGAATATGATGCTGAAATTAATCTGCTTATCGCAAACAATCCATCACAGAGAGAAATTTACTCCAAGATGGTACGTTTCTATGAATTTCTTGTGTTTGGAGCATTGCCTTTCCTTTCAATATCAATTGTCATTTAAGCAGATTTTTTAGAAACATTTTCCAATGTAATGTTATTGCTGCAATATTGCGTTTGAAGGTTCCGTCGGAAATGGACAGCAAAACATTCTGGTCGAGATACTTCTTCGCCGTACAAATCGCAGAAATGGATGAGGAGCTGCGCATGGGCCTTTTCGGCCTGAGGACACTGCATTAAGACTTTTGTGCTTGATGGGAAGAAGCAGAGAACAAGGTAGGTTAGCAGCATGTAACCTAAGTTTGGGGTTGTTTTTTGGTGGCATTCAAATAGCATACCAGAGTTTTGTAATGGTGATGCGTAGCTGTCCAAAACTCTCGGCGTACATTATTTCTAGCGTTAGCTTAACTCCGTGAATTCAGTTATTGATTGCATGAGGCTTGCGTTTGTAGGACCATCAAAAGAGGGCGGAGATTCGCCGGAATCGGACGGATCAATCGCTGTTGTTGATCAGCAGCCCACCAGCCCGGCTCCTTCCGCCGATGACTGGAGTGTGTGCAGCGAGAAGAATTATGTTGAGGTATAAATATTCATCAGTGTGGTACTTCGATTCATTACTTATAGTTGTTTCTATTATAGTTGGGAGTTCCCTTATTAGTAACCAACAATCGATTCCAGGTCCCTCGGTTTTAAGTGAAAATGGATCAAAAGCTGAGACTAATTGGAGCATGCATCCGGCTATGCTAGGATTAGTTTGGAAGACATACTCTCTTCTCATGTATTTCAAGAAATAGGAATAGTTGGAGTTCTACGCGAAAGCATGCATTCCCCTGCTATACCTTTCAGTAAATTATACAGTTGATGTGGCTATTAACTTTCATTACTGTTAAACATTTCATTTCAAGTCTTCGAATGGTGGATTGGTGAGGTTTTTCCAGTTTTTCTCGAGTTCCTTATGTTGTGCTTTACACTCTGTTCATTTCATACCTAATGCTGGTTGGGGTGCTGCTGCTTTGTATGAAATTTTGGGTGTACGGGAATTATTGCTGTATCTTCTCAGAATGATTAGAGTCGTTCAGGAGATAAGCTCGACAAATGGCGAAGACGAACAGTCAGGCCCGCTTACACCTCGTGCAAAAGACGAAGAAGAATCCAAAGGGTCGAAGAAGAAGGACGACAACTGGGTTGACTGGGAAGAGTGAGAAGCTTTGAGGAGAACTTGTACAGTGGAATCGTTCTTAAATTCCAGATTTTGTTTTTTTTAAGTGTTGTAGCTTCAGTTTCGTTTCATTTAGGGGCTTTTGTTATGTACATTACCAAATTCCAATTGTGGTGTAACTCTTTTTAGGTCACTGTTTTACTGATGTTGGTGATAGTGCTTCCTCCGTTTCCATTCTGCTACCCATTTGTGATATCGGGGATTAGTCAGCGAGCTCATAGAGCTACAGAATTCTTGCACATGTTGTATTATAGAAAGAAATCGTCTTCAGATCGCCGAATTTCGCACATTCAGAAGTGAGCTGTTTATCCATGGGTTTGTCATATTGTCCTCTGCGTTTTCTTTCTCGATTTCAACCCTCGTGTACATACCTTCACATTTTTTTCCTTTGGAATAAGTCATCCTTAAACATGTTCTATGTATGAGATTTTTTTCTAATAAAGGTTCGTCTTATATAGCAGTTGAAACAGGAACAGGAAGTTGGAAACATCTTCTCAGATATTTGTGTGACTGATTACCATTGACTTGGGTCCTGATATTCAGTGGCCCTGAGGTTCCCGCAGCGAAAGGAGCTTCACGCTGCGAAATGCGAAAATTGGCTTTCTGTCTAGCGACCCACACCTGCTCTGTTATAGGCAAATGAATGGGTCTTCGCCCGCGAGGGTCGGAACCACATCTTTTGTTTCCAGAGCAGTAGTGGACTGATTTCGAAGTATCTCTACAATACCAGATGTGTAATTGCTAGTACAACTGCTCAGAAAGCGAGAGGTGCGGGTCCGATCTCCACTCAGGCTGAAGTAACCCATCATCCTTGCGGGAACTATCGCATGCAACACAAGTCAAATCAAAAGCTGTCTTTTGTCTCACTA
>MU883352.1:0-15976 GCA_036418205.1 Ostertagia ostertagi | reverse complement strand
ATCCTGACCCCGCTCAACTACTAGCCGCTGTTCTAGCCTCCAACATGAAGCACGAAGTGGAAAGCCTTGGCAATTAAGTGCACGGGTTCAACCAGGTGGATCGCCGTGCTAGGTTCATCCGAGAAGAGAGAAGATTAATTTAACATGTTGAGCATTCTTACGCACATGCGTCAGCGCTTCGGTACCAATTTTTCCGCACACACTCAACTTCTTCCAAAATTTTTTGCGCTCATTCGGTAGGTCATGCATTACCAAAAACCACTGGCTCACATAGTGGCCAAATATTCCTTAATTTGGCAGAGTTTTTCGAGGCCTTACGAAAATGCCTGTTCAGTTCAATAGTACAGATGTTCGACGTTTGATGAATCTTGGCATTGTGTATGGTATTCCCTTAGGGTTTGCTTCTAAAGCGACAAGCCAAGACAAGGTCCGCCCAGTTTTCCCCTGAGGAGAACATAAGGGAAACTGGGCGTGCTCCAGGATCAAGAAACACCTGGACGGGCTAAGGAGATCAGGGCCTGAAACCCCCTGGGTGTTCTTCGGTTGCAGTGCCATGGAGGCGCTGAGGTCCGAAGTGGACATCTTCGCGTCAGCCACCGGTGGCTGACATTGTCGCGAATGGGTTAATAAGGTATGTCAGCGACATCTTTTCGCATAATTGCCCCTTTTCCCTCAGTGCATATTTACAGGTTAATGATAAACAATGTGAAAACAAATAGGATACACAAACAGGCAATGGCAATGGTAGCAATGGAAAATAAAACGTTGCACATTTCTTATTCAAAAACAGCGAAAGTCATCATAACAAGCTAGTTAAGTTCGAAACGTTCGGCATCGGAAAGCATAGAAGAAGCCTAGGGAGGATTTTCAAGTTCCCATGGAATTCGAAAGTAGACCTGGATAAATCAACACAGTCAGGAAAGTTTCGCAAGAATGCCGGATTGTGAACAAAACTTTCGCCCCACACTGGACTCGAACCCGCACCTCTTGCTTACCGGGCAGGTGCGCTATGCTATAATGTCGGAACCCAACACGTTATACGTGTGAGTGCTGACAAGCTATGGTACGTATACCATGAAAAGCTGAGTTGGAATGAAATGGTGCCCCGGTAGCGTAACTGGTAGCGCACTTGCCCGGAAAGCGAGAGGTGCGGGTTCTAGTCCCGCCTGGGGCGAAAGTTTTGTTCACAACCCAGCATTCTTGTGAAACATTGCATTTTTGAAACATTCGCAAGGCGAACTGCGGCCAAAAACAGCACCTAACAAACAAAAACAGTCAGGAAAGCTGTTTGCAAATATAAGAGCCCAAAACTGCTACCTTCCAAGCACTGGAATTTCCAAGTAGATGTGAGCCGTCAGTTGGCAGGAAAGGCAGTATATGGCAAGCTTATCTATCCGCATCAGCCTTTGCAATTATTCTTGGAACTTTGCCTTTAAGGGCAAGAAGGTGATTTCATCACGGATATGTCATTCATTTTTGACAAACGGATCATCTGGCGCCAGATCGGCGCTAAAAATCACTTCTTTGCCTCATTTCTTGCCATATTTGACCGCTTACAATGTGGTTGGTTTTTTGTTCGCAGTTTTGATTTCCTATACCTGTGACTATCTTTAACTGTGCCGATTCACTTAGGTCTAGATCCAAAGTTCACGGGAATTTGAGACGTTAACACGTTGACGACATCGCGTGTTTTGGCATTTTGCACCGCGTGGGACAGGAGCGATTTTGCGAGCGCGCCGTCCTCACCTTACTTATTTTTTGTTTAAAATGCACAACAACTTGAATCTCATAGAATTATTTCGGCAAGGATGAAAGCATAAAGGTTAACTATATAAATAGCAGTAGATTTTTAGAAGAACGCATAATGACCACGAAGAAGCAAAAAACATCACTTTCGCTGCGAATGAAATTCAAACCATTTATACCTAAGAAGGGAGACTTTCAGGACATGGAGCGCTTTTTCGAAATGGTTTTCTGCATGTTGTAGGGGCTCATGCGAGGAACACAGAACCATTTTCCTGAACGCCTCCAGGAATGTCAAAACAGTGGTGAAGAAATGGTCCAGAGTTCGATCCCCGGTGATGACTAATTTTTGCAATATAGTTTGGCGCCCCAGATTGCCGCCAAATGGCGCCATCGTCGAGAATAGATGTCATTGTCGTGTTTTGCGGCAATTTGGAGGCGCCAACATAAATTGCAAAAATTTGTCATCACGGAGGATCGAACTTGGACCATTTCTTCCCGCTGTTTTGACATTCCTGGGGCGTTCAGGAAAAATGGACCATGGTTCTGTGTTCCTCACATGAGCCTCTACAACATGCAGAAAACCATTTCGAAAAAGCGCTCCATGTTCGAAAGAAATATATTGAAATTCACAGAGTTTTGTATTAACTAATTCTACAATCTTTCATATAAATGTTAACGACAGTGAAAGGAATACCAGGAAAGAATTGAAATGAAAGTTTTGTGCGTTCGGAAAATTTTTGCTAAATCATAGGATACTTGACACCTACTCCAGATGCCATTGGGTTATATTTAATGTCTTGTTAATGTGTTATCTATAGAATGATATGCAAAAAAATACCGAGAAGAAGGAGCGCAAGCTCAAAAAAAAGGGAATGACAGTTCTGACGCGCATGCGCGTCAGTTTTTCGACAACATGTTAAGCGGGTGTGCGTAGCGTTTCTCCTCCTGGGGTCAGGTCACCTGAAATTGGGACGCCGTTCATTTGCTTTGAGCAAGCTCAGGGGTCTGGGTCCAATCATAGGCTTAGGCATAAGCCAGTGTGTAAGCATAAACCTTAACCTAAGACTCAACCCAAACTTAATCTTAAGCTTCAATGATCGCGCAACCGTGGTCACCTGAACCCGGGGAGGAGAAACGCGCGTCCTTTCTTAGCATCGTGCATAGCTGCGCTACCAAGACCACTGCTCTTCTCAGAGAAAAAACAAACAAAGTAGCTTAAAATCGAGAATTTTTCGAAAATGAACCAGACGAGATGTCAATTGGAATTCCACCTCAAGCTCTACTTTTACAGTACTCTGAAAGAAGAAAGCTCCACATCGAACCAAACTTTTCAGCTGAGACACACTGCGCTCGCTAACTCCTCTAGATGAGGAGAGATCAAAAACGACGGAATGCATGTAATGAGGCTTCGGCGTTTCTCTCTGAGGAATTGAACACATTCAATTAGTGGGCGAGATGAGACAGAGAAAGATAGTGTGATAAATGAGGAGATTCAGCGAGACAGAGTTCGGTAATAAGAGCTTTCTGATCGAGGACTGAATCCAAGACTTTTTTGATTTCACTGCGTCTGTCACATCCCCATGCCCAATTAGGCGAATTGTGATTTTGCAGATTATTACTTAGTTTTCTCGAGAAACAGCTCTATAAATTCACACACACACTGATTTCAGTAATGAACATCTTAACTTCTTCCTTCCTTCTTCTTAACATCTTAACTTTCTTAATAATCCATCTTCGGAACGATCAATAAACCCAAAGGCTGAGACCACCCAGTGAGAAAGAGAGAATCAGCTGAGCACTGCTTAGTGTTTCAATCTCCTCAAATGATATCGGTAGCGATCATACGCAGGGAAAGACGCGTAGGTTGACCCGGGAGATTCAACCCAGGACGTCATAAGTAAACCAGTCCGAGACAATGTCGACGATTCTTCGATGGTGTGGTCGTCTTTGGTGAAATTAAGTAAATTAGCAGTGTATTGTAAGAAGGGTGAATGGTATTGTATCCAGTAAGGTTGTAGAGATGTTCTAGGAAGATTTATAAGAACTTCTGAGGAAGGTTATATTGGTATTGAGTCACTTATCGATCACTCGCTATATTTCTTTGGGAACCTTAGCTCTCACTCCTAGTCCGACATGAACTTGGAAAGGAAAGCTCCCGAAAACACAATTCATAAGCCAGTACACCGCCTTGGTGGTAAAGTCAACCTTTAAATAGTCCAGGTCAAAAAGCGTTCTCTAAACTTCCACCACGGGTAGCATTTGTCCCAAATTTTCCCACCCACGTCTACGAAAACCAAGGCAAGCATAAAGTGACGGGTTATTCAGAAACAATTCGAGGCTAGGATGTTCAACCCGATTAACGTCAGTCCTGCTCTGTTAGTTTTTGTCGTGATTAGCCATGAAGGATTTAGAGCTATTCTGCGCACGTGCTCCATCCACAGTCCGTGCCAGAAGCAGTCGATATTTTCAGTTTTTTGTCTATGCATATCCGAAAGATCCTGTGGCTTCTGCGACTCATCCGCTTGTAGTCTAAGCCTGCTAGGCATAAATTTTCACATCATATGTCACACAAATGTAGTGCACGTACGAATTTGTGGCCTCAAACTTCACCCCGATTTGGATGCTCCTTTTTTCACGTTCACACTTAAGGCTTCAGAGCGTAATAAAAACACATCTGATGAGGCAAATTCGTAATACAGCTTATGTTGTTATGGTTCATCAGTGGCGCGTCCAAGCAGGAAATCCTTACTCTGTTCAGCTAAGGAGGTAAGCTAACTCAGCCCATAAACGACGGACAGAGAGAAAGTAATGCAACCATAGACTTGAGGTAAAAAACTATAGCCGATTACGATGACCCCAGTCCCAAAAGCGCCAATTATTGCTGCGCTTGAGGGATGGATTCACGAAATAAAAAGAAGGTCCAAAAGAATGGAAAATCGCTAGTTGGGAGCAGGACGGATTCGACACTTTTGTTTATCCAAGTTTTATCTCTTCTAGGAAACAACTGATCAATAACATAACCACCATCATGGTCACTGATATGCGTGCATTTGCTAGTGAGCGTTTGGAAGCTTCCAGCCCAGAATGAAGGAAAGCTGGGGTTGAAGAATTTGGAGAAGTCGTTTTTGGGGTGGTCGCAATCTTTAACTTTCTTCTCTGGCAGATGCTTATTCAGGGCGCAACAGGGAGAGGCGCTTGCTCCGCAATCGAGGGGCAATACCAATCGCTATCACTATAATATGATGACGGTATCGTGGCCCTGGCTCAATAACTCAAGTGTGAGTTGGCATTGACCGCTGGTGAGGGGGTCTCGCGTACTATACTCGGAAAGAGGAGAACTTCGTGAATCGTTTCATGACGATTGCCTCGCAACGCCCGAAGCAGTTTAAGAGGGCTATTTAGCAATGCTTGTCTTCATACATTGAAGTGGTTCCCAAACCAGGCCACCTAGCGAATCCAACAAAACGAGAGCGATATTCTCAGAAAACGGAGTTCGGGCTTTGGTTGAGCTGGTGCTTCCTGGCTGCGAGGCAGCCATCAGACGTGCCGCATGTTGTTGTCGCAGTGGACTCATGACTCATTTCCACTGTTGTGACCGAGTGGACCAATGCTCATCTCCACAGCTGACCGATTAGGGTGCTTTTGCCGTTCCAAGAATGGATTTTCCCCAGATGATCAGGCGTGCTTCCCGCTCATGGTCGGCCGGACCAGGTTTCCATCAAAACTTCATTCTGCAGCAGTCCTTGCCATACTGATGGCGTGTGCTGGTGCATCGGCTGCGCTCAGGTATCTGCTACAATACCCTGGTAGCAACGTGCGGAGGCACTCCCAATTTAGGGTGCAAGGGGCGCTCATCAAAAATGACCGCAGGCCCAGTATGAGGTTGAAGTTCATAGCTCGTTTCGTCTTTGCCGTTGCGATTGGACCACTAGCTCAGTACCCTATCAGTAGCAGAGACTGGAGTCAAACACAGCGCTGATCTTCTCTGTTGTCCTCCTTGCTACAGAGTTCATTTGAGGATCGTAAAGCATAATCATTCATTATAGTCACTGACCTATTTTTATTCCTAGTTGATTAACCCGTTACGGGCTTGCGTTTCCGAAACCATGCTGTTAAGGCTCTTGAAGCATACTTCAACATACTAACGTATTTCGCAATGAAACGGTCTTAGACGGAAGAAATTTGAAATTGAATAGAAATGAGACAGGAATTATGAGACAACCCAATATATCCTCCCCGGCCTTCTCCTAGGACGGCCTTCCCGCGCCCCTTGTGGCCCGGAACGCCCACCGACCATCCATCACTTGCCGCAAGGTACACCACCGATTGATTAGATAGGAGAGAGAGAGCGTCGCGTTGAGAGGGCACAAGCGATTGAGATCGCATCATGCGCAAAGCAAACGGATGGTGAGCAGTCCCATTTCTCAAGGTTTCTGAGGCGTTTCAAATAGCGTTTCCATCTTCAAGGCCTCTGCGATACCGACAGCCTCTACCTTTTTTCGGTAGGCTCTTCATCGTGAAATTCTGCTTTTAATGGAAGTTTGAATTCAATTCACTAATATTTATGCCCATTGGTAAAAGACGTGGGTTTCCTCTAAAAAAATGGTAGGCCTTCAGATTGGCCTGCGGTGATGGATTGAGGGAAATTATGTAGTTGAAAAGCCGCAAATCTATGGACCTCGTTCTTGCAGCAGATTTTTAGGCATGTATACTATCGTGCGAAAACTGGTAGTTCAATTGATTGAATAGTAAAAAATTCAATAAAATTAGTAAGCTTAGCTATGTAGCGTTGTTTCATATGAATCCTTACTGTTGAACTTCAACTATACATGTAGTATTAAGAAGTGAAAAGTAATGCGTAGAAAAAAAAACACAGGGTAATCATAGTTCGATTAAAAAAAGTATGATGAATCTTGGAAGGATTAAGGTTCGTGAGCTCAGATAGGATACCGGCTGGAAATCTCGTCAACTTTTATGATTTCACAATAGTTCAGTGACCCTAAAGCATCGAGCCGAAATCACATGGAGCACATAATCACATGGAAGTGAGCGTGACCGTGAAAAAGAACCGAACCACTCAGTCGTGGATTTTTCTCGATGCCGATCCACTTGTCAACACTTGAATTCTCAACGGCACAGAAACAAAAAACAAAGAATTCTTGAATTTCCTGGAACGGAGCGCACTTAGGCTCTTTCTGACAATATTTGAGACGAGTGGGTTATATGGCAAAAGTAAGGGCCATAAGTGAACTTGAGGAACGAAATCGCCAAGACTGGACGTTTATAAATCAGGGAATCCCTCGCCCGCGATCGCTCGTAACCAACCAGCCGCGGAGGATTCCCTCTTCACCTCTGCTCCAATCCCTTTTCAGGTTATAGAGATAATATCGTCAACCGCTTGTTCTTGATATTATTAAGGGTTTTGTGTCTATCAAATCTTCAGGAGCCCCAGTGGAAGGCAAAACAGAGAGTCTCGTTTTCGCTTTTAATCTCTCATTCTTTTTTCACTGAGAAGAAGTGTTAATGACGGTAATGGTTTTATTGCTGTTGTTACATAATATATTTTGAGATGAGGCTCGCAATTTCTATCATCACTTTGTGGTGGCATCTTATGGAGAGGACCCATAGAACTGCGGACGTAGCCGACGAACAACTGAGTTTTTTGTGACTGAGCGACCCCAGAGTGATGGAAGGCTTGGAATGCCCGGGCTACCTTGGTTCTCTTGAGGGATAAAAGGTAATTCTACCTAAGGTTAGGTATTGGGATTGTCCAGAAAGTTTCCGCCGTTTTTGTAGCTCACTTTTGGATGCTTCATTGTTGGGATCACGTTTCGAAAAAATCTGCTACTTTACATCAAAGGCGCCATTCCTGCTGTACTCTATCCAATGTACGATGTTTTTTCACAACTGAATCACCCTTCTCACACTGTATTTTTTGGAAGTACGTTGAAGCACAAGAAGGCCAGTATGCGATATCTTTACTGAGTACTTGTTGAGAGACGCACAAAAAAAAAAACGCTGGTAGTCGGATTCAAAGCGTCTTTTACTTGCGATGTTGAAAGCTTCGAAAGGGGAAGATTGAGCATTGGTGAATGTGGTGATAAAACGACTTCGCTGAGTTCTTGGCTCACAAAACTTCAGCACTTCCAATATCCGGTTCATATAACTCATTACTTATAGGCAAAGGTATAGGGATTGCATTAGAGCTTTACTCCGAGAGCAAAGTCGCAACTGCTTTGGGCGGACATGCGCCTACTTGTTTGATGGCTCGCAAATCGGCGAAAACTTTCTGGACAATCCAATATATAAGTTTGCTCTCATCTCATAGGATTCGAGTAATGATATAGCGCTGCAGAGCGCATACCGAATAAAAAAAAACAGTAAGATATCGGATAGCAGTTCAATATCATGTCGCCCTAGTCTTTGGCTCAATATATTTTGAGAAACCGACCACAAAAGTGAAACTTTCGACCACAAGGTATAGCAGGAAGCCGTTGGACTCCTGCTTCACCTTGCGTTCGAAATTATCACTTTTTTCTTGAATTCCCTTAGCTTTTTATTGTTTCCAAACTAACTAAAAAATCACAGCTGCGTTGTTGGCGCGCCTAAAGTGGGAAGCAATAAAAAGTCATTTGAAATTCAATTTTAGTGGATCACTAATACACTTCGATTTAAAATTCCAGTCAGAGCGCATTTCAAACTTGAATTGGAACTATTATCTTCTTCTATTTCCCTGAAAATTCTACAATGCCCTTCCACATGGATGGCATCAAGAAAACCCTGTCGTCGAGAACATGTGTGGACGTGCTCACCGGGATCCTGGATTGATCGAGTGCCATTAGGCGTTTTCTGAAAAGTTGGTTGAGAAGGGGTTTGCATAGTTAGAGCTAACGCCTCTAGGAATCTTTCCAACAATGAAGTTGGTTCAAGAAAATTTTGTAATATATACACTGCGTTGCAAAAATATAAATCCACCTGGAAAGTTCTTGAAAATTCGCATGATAGGGTGTTTCTGAAAAAGCCTTTCGAAAGAAAAATGTGCTCAATATAAATATAATTTCGAGTGTAAACACCAACTTCCATTTCGAAAACACGAAAATTTTTATTTTCATTTTTCAGAAAAGGGCCACTTTGCCGATTGTGCAAAAATATAAATCCACCCCATGTTTCTCGGTTGAACTTCATTGTTATTTGGCGTAACTGTCAGGTTGTTTCCACTTCCTCTTTCTTAGGTGATGACGGAAGTAACACCGCGCTATCGGACTCCGAAAAAAGGCGAAATCTGCAAAAGAGTGGGGAGATTTGCCATGCAGACAAACCGCGCGTGATTCGAGCCCCTTATGTGGTTGTTAAGCATTTCGTCAAGGAACTCTGCAGCATGTGGAATCCAGAAGAGCACTGAACCCTTTTCTTCGCGTTTCGGTTGCGATGACCGTAGTGTTATGGGAAAAGCAGCCGATTCTCCCAAGGGGTGCTCAGGAACTCAACCTTTCAAAAAAACCTAATTTCTTGAAAGTCACCGTTTGGCGTGGTGTTAAGAAGAACTCTCTGACAAGGGAAGGATACCAGGTCGAAGTGGCCATTTGTAACGAGACATACACCACTAGATGTGTTTTTGGACGCTGATCTCAAATCTGCTCTCCAAATCTGCGAAACGATTCTTGAACGTAGTTATGAAGCGAGATAGTGCAGTGGCAGCGGTGCGGCTCAACGAACGAGAGGTCGTGAGTTCGAGTTCTTGGCGAGTTCTCACTTTTGCTTTTCTTGTGAACGTTGTTTAAGGGACTCTTATCCATGCTAAGTTATCAGCGATTGCCTATAGCACAAGTAAACAGAGCTGGCGAAGAGCTTCGAGCACTGTGCGCGTCATTTGCAAGTGACCGCCTCTGACACCCGTAGCGCACGCGTAAGGCAATTTCGTGCCAAGCAGATGCGATATTCGTGTTCAGCGCGCGTCGAAACACCCCTTTCAACAACATTTGGTCCAAATCTAAAATTTTGACCTGAAGTCGAAAATGTGGGCAGTCATCTATCCATCAACCCACTGTCAGAGCCTGATCGTGGGATTGAATTAAACTTTCAGTCATTATTGTGAAAGAGATATAGTTGCCTGTTCTATTTGCTCGTGCCATCCGAAGATTAAGATTGATGTTTTTTCACATGTACACGCTCGCTGCCCAGGAGGAGCAGGAGGGCAGTGGGCCGGGGCTAGGGATAACACCTTCGACTCACTGTAGATCGAGTTTTGAAATTGGGTCCAAACGTCAGCTTTCTAAAATTAAGCCTTCAAAGATAGTTTGGTCCGTTGAGCAAGCAACTCCCATTTGTTTAGCCCATCGTCGGATATACGTCACTTCCGTGGCGTAGAAACACCTCGGCAAGGGTCGAAACATTACGAAAAAGTGGAATGCGTTAAACAAACCCCTCTAAACATGCGTTAGCTTTGGATGCAGTGAAAATTTCAACACTGAATAATTTTTTTATATTTGAACTAGAGACTTAATTACAAAAAGCAAAAAACCCATGCCCAGCAAGATCTCCCATTCATGGTCTCACCACTGGAAGCCGCCAACACTACCACTAGACCAAGCCGCCGCTGGAAGCCCAGCTTCTGCCGGGGTCTCTTACAGTGGGCTTTCATTCGAAACAACCTCCGTAACACTTTTCAGAGAATCGTTTCGCAAATTTGGAGAGTGGATATCGAGATCCAGCGTCGAAAACACGATCTAGTATATTAAAGTGATAGGATTTCGATTAGGAGATGGCCACTTCGAACTTGTAAATCCTTCCCGCATTGTGAAGACCACTCTTCGACGGAAAATGAGTGTGGAAGAGTTGAAGACACAAAGCCATCCCAAAAATCAAGCCAACTCTTCCATAATGTGTGCATGCTGCGCCAGCTGCATTAAGTTCGGCTTTTTCTACACGCTACTTTTATTGTCTGTCTGAAATTCTCTCAGTTTTTTTTCTGCAGTGTGTTTGGCAGAGACAGGAACTCATATTGAAAAAGGAAAACCAGTAAGAAAAGTGAAGACAGCCATCAAAAGGTACTGCGCGGCCAATATGGCCTCGCTCCGGCCAGATCGACCACTGATCTTGGGAAACTTGGCTTGATTTTTGCGATGGCTTCGGGATTTTCAATGTGCCATACTCATTTTCCGTCGAAGAGTGTCTCAGAGTTCTTCTAACACACGCCAAATCGGTGACTTTCAAGAAATTAGGTTTTTTTTGAAGGTTGAGTTCCTGAGCACCCCTTGGGAGAATCGGCTGCTTTTCCCATAACACTACGGTCATCGCAACTGAAACGCGAAGAAAAGGGTTCAGTGCTCTTCTGGATTCCACATGCTGCAGATTCTTGACGAAATGCTCAACAACCACATAAGCGGGGCTCAAATCACGCGCGGTTTGTCTGCATGGCAAATCTCCCCACTCTTTTGCAGATTTCGCCTTTTTTTCGGAGTCCGACAGCGGTGTTACTTCCGTCATCACCTGAGAAAGAGGAAGTGGAAACAACCTGACAGTTACGCCAAATAACAATGAAGTTCAACCGAGAAACATGGGGTGGATTTATATTTTTGCACAATCGGCAAAGTGGCCCTTTTCTGAAAAATGAAAATAAAAAATTTTCGTGTTTCGAAATGGAAGTTGGTGTTTACACTCGAAATTATATTTATATTGAGCACATTTTTCTTTCAAAGGCTTTTTCAGAAACACCCTATCATGCGAATTTTCAAGAACTTTCCAGGTGGATTTATATTTTTGCAACGCAGTGTAAGCTTCTCAGGAAGAGTTACGGTAGGTTTTGTTGAGGTGGACCCCGATTGCAGATGACCTCGTATTGTGGAGACGGATGAGACAGTGAAGGAAGAGCGCTTTGCGTCTAGTTATGGAGGGATATTTGAGAAATTAGTCGCTGTAAGAATCCCGCAAACGTCGGCAACATTTCCAGCAAAAAAATCGCTGAAGTGTGATATGAATCTTTTTGCTCCCCCCCCCCTCCAAGTCTGTATGCAAGTGACTAACTAATTCTTCGGTCTTGAAGCACAACCTGTTCTCGAAAACTCCTGTTACGCTAATGTATTATGATAGATGCCAGCTCACAAGAATATTAGCCGGGGTCAACTGCTAATCTGGTCGAGTCACAAGTGAGCGATTGTAATTCTCGATTTTGTAAAGGATATTTATATCCCCGTATCTATCAAAATCGAGCAAGTCAGCATAATTAACCAATGAGAGTGACTGAGCTAATAGGAAAACTATTCATACTACAAGACCGAACAGAATAGTACAGCATTGAGCAGTTCCTGGCCAAGAAATGGAGTGATGGCCATAGCCGCAACAAAGCTCCTGCCCTAGCGATCAGACTTGCCAGAGCCTACAACCGCTCCTTCCCGTGGGGTTAGAAGGTATCGAAATTTTTCGAGACGACAAAGGCACCGACTTGTGTTTATATGGGAAGATCCTACAGGTCACTTTCCGGAACAAAACGCATTCAAGTGTTGCTATGACCCTGAATGACTGCGTCGGGCAGGTCGTGGAGGACCAAATGAACTGAGCGAACAACCTTTTGGAATACTTGAAAAAGTGCTACTCATGCAAGTTGAGGTATCAGCAGGATGTCCATCTATCCAATAGATCTCTGAAAATTTCCAACTCCAAAGCTTGCTTATGTATTAGGTTGTCTCATAAAGTAGTGTCGCTTTTTTTCAACCAAAAAATTTTCATCTAAATCCCCATGCTTTTACATCGAGTCATACCATTCGAAAGAGAATTGTCTGCTCTACAAGATATATGTTCTTCTTCCACCATTCCATGGTTTTCAAATTTTAGGCCTGCGAAATGGGAGGTCCAGCCGACAAAAATTGACCAAACCGACAACTAGCTCTAACTTTATGTTCCCTTGGAGAAATCAATCAATGATGTACCATCACTTAGCCACAACCTCCTCTTACATGGTACCAACAAGTCGCGTCGCTTCCTTTCCAGACTGGTTTTTCAACCAGAACTCGACGGTCAAGCACCATTACCTGAGATCTAGGTCGAAATTTTTTTACAGCCGAGACATTGAAAAACTAGTAGAATTTTAAGAACAAGTCATGACTAAGTTAGGAATGTACGCCTGGTTGATTTTCTCATCTTCTCAAGGTAAAATTTTTTCAAAGAAATGTTGTCTTTTCATGGACTGAACACCTTATTGCGCAAGCCTAAAATTCGACCGGATTCCCAACGAATATGAAGCAAATGCGTGAAAAAAAAACAAATTAAAGCAAATGCGCGAGTAGGGGCCGCTCTCGAATAACTTAATGTAAAACAATGGCGTTTCAGAGGAAGAATTTCAATTTGAAAATTGCTATGGCTTATCGGTCAGCCAATTCGAAAGAAACACGGCAAAGCTTTTTCGGCAACCTAAGGAGTGGAATGTTCAGAAGAGGTCATGAGTAAGTAGAGGGTACATCATTGATTGATTTCTCCGAAGGGAAGATAAAGTTAGAGCTAGTTGTCGGTTTGGTCAATTTTTGTCGGCTGGACCTCCCATTTCGCAGGCCTAAAATTTGAAAACCCTGCAACGATGTGTAGGACAAACATGGTAGCGAGCAGACAGCTTAGGTGTGGTAGGACAAACGGTTCTCCTTCGAATGATTTTGACATGGTGAGAAAATTCGGGGAATTAGGAGAAAATTTTCTGCTTGAAAAAAACCGACACTACTTATGGGAATAACCTAATAATTGGGAGAAGGAATGACTTGGAACTTTCACATCAAAGTAGGGTCACAACTTTTAGAGCGTGGTTGGCTGCTGTCCATAATCATGCCAGCACGCCAAATGAACCTGGCGGCCAAGGAGAGATATTTGAAAGCCAAAAAATGAGCTGTCTAAATCGCTGCTGTAGAACAATTCATCTCTTCTCGTTCCTCCGATAGCGAAAGCTCATTTACTAACGAAAGGAATAAGGTGCTTTCTGGTGCAAATGCCAATTTCGGGGCGGGGTAAAATAAATGACTGAAGTAATCCGTCATGCCTCGGCTGTGGAACCTTAAAGGTTGTTGAAACACATCAGTTTATTTATCGAAGGTGCCGACTTCAAAGATCCAATGTTCATGGCCACGAAAAAGAAGATGACCAGAGACTAAAAGATCCTGACCTAAGGTCGCGCGTCCAATTAATCCTACAGAAAGTCAAAGAATATGAAGCGAATCGAAGCGAATCCACCAGTACTTTCTGCCTGCTTGTTGACATGCGCGAATTGGTACCATATCTTGTCACTATTCTTTGAGTCAGGGTGAATATCGGTCGAGGATTCCTCAACGGCACGTCGAGGATTTTCGCCTGATCAGTTACGCTCTCCGCGCGGACATTCACACTCGCCATGCGCGAGCCGTCTGTGCTCTCCGCGCGTACGTTCACTCTCGGCACTACTCTCGCACAGTACAGAGCCATGGTCGAGGAATTCCTCGACCGTTATTCAACTTGCTTTGGGTACCGGACAAGATGCCCGTCGCGTGGCGAGAGGCAGAGGCAGACGAGAGCGGACGAGTTGCAGCGTGTACACTGTATTTGCCGTCAAGCTACTATTTAATAGAATGCACTATAGTGCGTACCCACAACGCGGAGTACGCGCTGCTACTCGTCCGCTGACCTGTCTGCGTCTCTGCCATCTCGCCGGGAAGGAGTCGTGTCGGAATCGCCTCCGCCCCCGTTTACCCTCCCCACCGTCAGCATGGCTGTTTCTCAAGCATTTGATTTAGAGATATCGACACACTCATAGCTCCCATTAAAACATTTTTCCAAGAAGTGTCGATCAAACGAGGTCGGATGGGAAGCGGGCTGAAATATGAACCTGAGAAGGGCATTTTCCTCGCATACGACCTCCTTAATATCCGCTATACGCACTGCGGGACTTGAACAAAGACTCTCCTGCCGAATTGGTCAAATGCCAGAAGAAAGAGAAATCGTCGCTTTCTATTTAGAAGTTCGAATCGACACTTCTGCTTTCTATACTGTCGATTACTAACAGATCTGTCCGCCTTGTATTGAATTCTCTTGCAATTCATTATCATAGGCCAATCAGAATTTGAATACCTGATCATGATTCCGAACGAGATCAGAATGTGTGGCGCATGCCAGAAAAGGATATTTACACGCGGAATGCTTTGTCGTTCGCTTCCGTTGCTCTTAAGTCTATTATTCTCACCAACGGAATTTCGTGCGTCTACGTCTACCACTTCTGCAGAATTGGGAATATCTCGAGCTCCAGAACAAACCTCTTCCCTTTTTTGTTTATTTAATGAACACTTCCTCAGAGGACCGCAGAACTATTTGTACCAGAACTCGAACAAGGCGAAAGTCAGAAAAAATTCCGAAGTACGGAGGCAATACAATACAGAGCCACTCCCAGAACATTTCAATTATACAAATGGTAACTCGAAGTCGACAAGCAGGCTGAATCGACGAAAATAAGGAAATTCACTGAAGGTATCGATTCGGCTCTACCAACAACGTAATGTTGACCGCTTTGTGGCAGCTAAAAACAATCGCCATCGCAATATGAGTGCCGTGGAATAAATTGTGTTGTTGCTACCTTTCCAATGGAATTTACTCGATTCATGCTCAGCTTTGAGACAACAACCTGAGGCTCGCCACGAAAGCAGTGCCCATACATATTCTTAATAAATGTACATACCTGAGGGAAGGGAGTGGAGGGGCAGAAAAAGAGACCTTATGCCCATGGCGCACATTCAGCAAACTTTTCTCCGCCTGAGCTGCTGCAGTTGATAGAATTCTAATGGCAAAAATTATGACAAGGAAGGCCGAGACAGAGTAGCAGGCGAAGCTACTGCCCCAACCGGGATCCCTTACTGGGGGTCGTACCCGGATCTCTTGCTTTCGGGACAGTAGTGCCGCCAGTTGCACCACCGGGGCACCATTTCACCCCAACTCCGTAAAGTTACCATAGCATTCACACCTTCAGCATTCACACCTACCTATATCGTTATGAACCGGTTAGCCTATTACAGCAGTAAATCGAAAGGTCGATGGTCCAATTACATGTTACCATTTATGACTTGTTTTTATTAGGTGGCAGAATATTTCTGAAATGTCCCTCCATGAACAGAACTAACAAGGGGGTCTTTCAGGGCAAGCCGCGCTTTTTCGAAGCGGCTTCTTGCAGGGACGCATGTGTGGACCACAAAACCATGTTTCGTTTTCGCTGAACGGTTTAGTAGTATCA
>MU883350.1:0-23009 GCA_036418205.1 Ostertagia ostertagi | reverse complement strand
CATTGCCGGTAAGCATGTATGGCTTCTTCGTATATTCGTAGATCGATTTTCAAAGGAAACATCCTAGGAAATAACTTTTCGTCTTTGGCTTCCTCTTCTAGTGAATCTGTACATTGGATATGCATATTTTGTACTTTGCGAGCGTTTCATGAGATGAGGAACTTTCGTGACGTTTTCCTGTAAAGATAAGCAAAAAGATAAAGATTTGCGCGTTTAATATATTTTCTTATGTTTTCTATAACCCTCATCGAAAAAACGTGAGTGTTTGTGCATTTATTTATTTAGAAGTTGTCACAAAAATATCCACCACTGTGATAAGATAGCATCGAGATAACAATGAACCCAGAAAGCATAACGCATTCGGGTTTAAGGGGTTACGGTTACCCCTTATGAATGGTGCCACGATTATACTTTCATTAAATGCGTAGCGTTTCTCCTCCTGGGGTCAGGTCACCTAAAATTGAGACGCCGTTCATTCGCTCGGAGCAAGCTTAGGACTAAGCCTAGGCCCAATCATAGGCTTAGGCATAAGCCAATGTGTAAGCATAAGCCTTAACCTAAGTCTAAACCCAAACTTAACCTTAAGCTTCAATGATCGCGCAACTGTGGTGACCTGACCCCAGGAGGAGAAACGCACGTCTCCCTATTCAAGGCAGCGATTACAATAAAGAGAAAGCTCAGCGGGGAAGCATATGGCCGATGAACAAAAAAGTTGGTCCCGTTTGGCGTTGTCTTCACGAATTTCTTTGCATTTTTTTGTCACTGACGTGCCGCTGAGCGCCCCCCTCCCCGTACCCTCTAAACTTCACAGAATCTATCATAATCGCTGCTCTATTAATTGTAGTGATATTTCAATTCGACATAACCTATGTTATCACTTGCCAGAGCCTTGATCACTGATCATAATCGGCAGAATCGTGAAGTAAATAGCTTAGAAAATACGTGGCATAAGATTGCTCCAATAGCTTCGGTGGCACTGAGAACCAGCGACAACCAACCAAAAAAAAACAACCAAGAAACCAAAACCCTGATTTTGGGGCCCTTGTGACAGAGCGGAACATGCACGAAGGCTCTAACGCGGAAGCCCAAACGCCTTTTTCGCCAACTCTCAAGCCATGTGAATGGCGGAACGCTTTCCTTAGCAATCAGCTCTATTTTGCAAAGCGAAGGGGTTACTACAGTGGACTAACTAAGCGTGGTGGCCACCTCGGAAAGTGAATGGTTTAGATCGCTGCAGCAGTGGCAGCAAAATTTTCACCCATTATCTTCATCCGAGCCATTGCGCTCAGAGGGGGATTTCAACTCTGCATCCCTTTGAATGGTTGCACGCCACAGTTATGTTCACTTCGACGTAGTGATAGTTTCAAAATAATGAGACTACTTTGTCACCCAAAATCTACTTCAGTGAGATGTTTATTGACAGCAAAGTAGCTGCAAAATGCATCAGGACAAAAAAAAAAACAGCATAAGTGCAATATGAAAAATCGTAGAAAATTGGCGTCCACCTGCGGGTTCCGTAGGTCATACCCCACCTGTATATAAAATTTTACTGGAGGCGTTTCCACTGATCAGTATCTCCTCAAGGCTGTTGTTGACATTTATGTCAAAACAATTCTTTCTTCTTTTAGTTTCCCAGCAAAACTCTCCCTCTCCCGGTTTCCGGTTTCCTGTCTGAGGTTGGCGGGATTGAGGGGTAGATTTGTCCAATTTCATGTGTACACAGCGTTACAACCAAACCCAGTAGACTTTTCCCTTGATGATTCCCGTGAAAAGCTAGAGAAAAAAGATGCAGGAAGCGAATGCAATGACTGGACTCTCCATGGGTGGTTTTTTTGCCCAGCATTCCGGTATGTGGGCTGACTGAATGCGGTATCTTCCGCAGCGGCTGCTGTTTTGCGATCACTCTCACGACGCCGTGTTCGACGCGCGGAGGATCTTCTGAACAATGGACTTAAGAGGGATCTCTCTGCCAAATGCCGTCAAATACTCAGTTCCGACCGGGCTCTTGGAGCAACTACCTCTGTAAATGGGGTAGCTGAATCTGTAACCGTAGGGGTAGTGCCACTTTTGCCATGCAATAGCTTGTAGCAAAGGCACTGTGGTTGCAACAATGAGCACTCTCCATTCACCAGTTTCCGTCCACATTTGTGGTGTCTGAGTATCTCCGTGCGCCATATTCTCTCGTTCACGAGCCTATTCTGTTGCCTCGGTCCCACGCCTCTAATGCCGTCTTTCTCTTACTTCTTAGGTCTCGTAGGACTCGTTCACTATCCCCGAAAACATACGCTAAATCGTCGTGTACCGAGAACTGCATACCTTTCATTTCTTTCCTTCACTGATGGTCGACCCACTGATGCTTCCGTTTTTAATTGGAGTGAATATGCCTAATCAGTCGCGGAATGTGCCTTTGAAAGGTGTCATTGTCCATTAAAACCTTGAAGACATCAGTTTCTCTCGCTGATTGTTCTCTGGGTAAAACTCGTCTTTTACAGATCATCAATTGTTTCCCGTACCCGACTCCAAGGACATCACCTCAACCGGAACAGGTGATCATATGTGAGCACATGACCAACGCGGATGCAGAGAACAAGAGTTTCGGTGATGCCTTTGAAAAACTCGTCCAGGTGAGCAGTACAACCATGCTTACCCACCTTACCTTTTTGTTGTCTAGTTGTTTTTATTTTCGTTTTTTATCTTCAAACGACGTGATTTATTACCGAGACCTTTATTTACATTTACGCCAGGGCTTAACGAAGGCGCAATCAGAAATTCGATTGTGACTGGGCTACGGTATCGCTCACAAGAGAAAAACTATCATTAATTATAAATTGTTATTAGTTAATTATTATTAGAATACGCTACTGTACTGTTGGTCGGGTCACCTGATACAGACCAAGGAGAACCCGAGGTATGATATATGTAGACATATGTATGAAGCTGTGACAAGACGTGTCGCTACTCATGCACAGTTGGGCTACTTCCCCTGGACTAATCCCCCGGAATGATTTAGCCACTTCTCTCTGGGTCAGGCTGGTGTCAACAAATGGAGTTACTGATTTAAACGCTGGTTACCATCACTTAAATCCCACTCTGAATGGAAGTCGAGTGCGTGGCGCATTTCAGAATAATCGACAAAGATTGACTACTTTGAAGGGAAAAAACGCCTAATCATTGAGCGTTGATCAATCCTTCTCGGATGAACATTAGAACATCCTCAATTAAAATGTAAGAAGAATTCATTCAAGTACGCAGTATTGGACGTGAATAACACCTTAGAATGATGTGATGGAAGAATGACATTTGGCGCTTTTTGGTCCCTTTTTGGATGACGCCACGCACTCCACTTCCATCCTGAATTGCAGCTGCATTTTCGAATGCTATTTGCTTTATACCGCAACTTGCTGAGGTCAGCCGATATCCAATGCAGTGTCTTATCTTTCCAAGCAAGACTGGTGGCAATAGATCAATATCGAAGGGTTGGAATGCTGGGTTGGCCTGTCTGGCACAAAATCCAGGATTCGATCCACGGGCCAAGCGCGCGATGAGCGGCACCACAGGTTACTACACCGCTTTCCGCCTCTCAAGTACTATCTCGCTTTGAAAATATTAATTATTAGAAATTACGTCGTCCGATGTTTCGGCTCAAGTCAACATCTCGCCTTTAAAAAATAATTAATTATTAGAAATTACGTCGTCCGATGTTTCGAGTAGCATCATTTTCAAAGCGTTCCTGTTCTACCAGTTCCTCACCAAAAACCAGGAATGACGTCATTTTGAGAGTGATGCATACGACCTTACAATTAGTGTCAGCACGATACGAATAGCTACCGGTTTGTTGCCCATTAACGGGTCCCACGCGATTGTCCTTGTCACTCCCTTTAGAGTGCAAGCGTTTTGGCAAAGGGAACGGGTTCCTGGGACTGAGTTCATAAACTATTTGGGCTGAACGGCCGTGAATCGCTTTGGGAAAGGATCAGTATGATTGATTGAGCAGTGCCAAGATAAAATGAGACATAAGGTATCTCATAATGGATTACCTACGAAGTCACAAGAATGCCCATCTGGGAACAATACTGCTGCCGTGCCTGCCATCCAACACTGTTCTGGTCTTAAGTAAGTAGCAGTGTATTCTCGAACTCTTGCATGCATTTCTTTACTCCTTGCGATTTTTTGACGCATTTTGAATTTAACGGATGAATTTCCATTGCCGTTCACGGACGGCAGGGGTTAAGTTGTAAATAATCAGGTTCATTTTAAAAACCACAAAAATAAGAAAAGGAAAATCAAGAACTTAAACTAATATAAGGCATACGAGCTCGAGCAAAGGAAATCTCCCGTTACGGTTGGAATTATTGGGCGTAGGGTTTTTTGTGACTTTCAGGATTATCATCAGATAATGAGATCAAGATGTTAGTGCAATGTAGATATAAATTATCTATTGCGTTCATGACTGAAAGGTTGATTTTGGATCTTGTTATTTGCACTTTTTTAAAATTTTATATGAAGGGGTGGGGCTCAAAGAGTAGCTCAGTCTTATGTTAGATGATGATGTTCTATATTAGTATGGCTGGAAAGGGAGACTCCTGGAATTAGGAGCTCGTAATCAGTTCGTAGAGACACAGGCTTAAGGTTTTAGGGACTATCAAACGATGCCACCGCAAACGATCATAGCCCAGAGTCCGTCAGTTTTTGCAGCGTTTCTGTTCGCGGAATATAAGCCGATTCAGGTTAGGAATTACGGCGGGGTATCGAAGTGGGCTAGATAAGCCTGTGCCAAAACTACATGACTGTGGAAACATAGCAATTCATACAATATTCTAGTAGTCAACGTTTCTGCTTGATGGTTAGCCTCGTTCCGCAGAACTTTCAACTGCTTATCTCCTCTCAACAAGCTCTGAGTCCCAGCTTGGTGTCGGTGTCGCGACTTTTTCCTACGCGTTCTCATTTCGCGACTCTATCAGTACTACATTCATAGTTATTCGTGATACTCTCGCCGTCACCTAATCTGACTTGATCGTGGACCCTAGCCAAACATGGGCATAATTCATGCATTCTATCTCCATTTCAGGGTCACAGTGAAGTTTGAAAGCGGTGTGGACTCCACAATGAAGTTGTGGGGCCGATCGATGGGAAAGTCAGCGTTTTTACCTTCCGAGACAAGCCTTGTAGGAGTTGACCCACTCTGAAGGGAACGAAGGCCTGGTTGCCTTCACCACATAGAATCAGTTCGACTGCTTTATCCGCAAACCATGGGAGGGAAGCTCCGCTTGCCACTACACCACGTACACTTAGAATCTAACTAAAGTGAAAAATACCAATCTCGCTTTATCCAGTGATTCTATCAATCGCTAAGTTCTTGTTTGCCTTTGAGGTGCTCCTCTTATTTCCTGTTCTATTTCCTTTTCGGAAAGGTTGTAGTGTCCTCCATATCCGACACTAAAATTTGATACTTGCCACCACTAGCAAACATGGGTAGCAGCAAATATGCTGCAATTGCCTAACACTTCCCAAAAGGGTCTGTCTAAAATGGGCGATTTTTTTATCAAAAACGGTTTTTTTGCGTGGTGTACGCGGCACATGTGTGGGAACCGAACAATGACTTACTTTCCGTTGCGTCCCTGAGAACAACGAAAAAAGGGATGGAAAAACTCAACCAAAGGTGCGGGTTACAAATGGCCCTGAGGGTAATCTTACATCTATTCATAGTCGTAGGCACCATTTTACGACATGTGCAAGAGTTAATCGAAAATGCAAAATTTGTCACCGCGGGACCGAACTTATGGCAATCCTTCATCTCTTTTGGCTTCAGAGGTCACCCTGGAAAAGACAAAGCATAGCTTCGGTTCCACAATATGCGTTCCTATATACCGTCCCTTCAAAAAACGAAAAGAGCATTGGGTGCAGACCATACACCACAACTGACGACAGCCACCAAGTAAATTTGATTAGTAATGGTTCATAGCTACACTGCGTTTCATAAATATAGGTCCACCCTAATTTTTTGCTATTCCAAAGTTGCTGTGCATTTTTGGGAAATGCCGCTATTACCAATAGTTTCCCCATAACGAAAAACCTTGATACTCGATTTTTGGAGAAATCTCGATTCAGAATTATTAAAATATCTTTTTTAGAACGTATTTTCACCGTTTCGCAAATATGACTACACATCACTTGTCGAGAGATTTTATTATAAGCAAAAAAACGTCACAAATTTTCAATAATGGGATGGTCCCCCATAAGTCATAAGGAACACAATAATACGTTTTGGAATGCTGGTAGCCAAATTAGCTATTACAGTAGGATCGAAATTTGTCTGTGCGCTGATGATCGACGTTTTCAGCTCTTCGGCTGTTCCATTTTGCTTTTCTTCTGCTGTGGAACTTTATAGCAATTAAGGCCTTATGATTCTCTATTGGAATCTGATTCAGCTAACATGTTGGCCACCAGGTAACTGCCATATTTTTTCCCACAATTCCATCTGGCGTGGAAGGACCGGCATGGACAGCCGCGTTATCGTGCGTAAAAATCAAGGTTCGAGGGAGCTGTTGTCGGAAAGATGGTAACAGTCGCTTCAGAAGAACTTCACGATACCCTATGGAATCCTCTTGAAAGGAAACAAACACGAGCTCTAGCCGCTCAGTCGTTCAAAAGAGCCTCAATCCATAAGGGATTCTTCGCCAAAATTACCTTACATCAAAACCATCTACGATTTCCACGGAACCCTCCCGTACGCTTTTTTTCTATCAGATCCACCTAGAATAAACTTTTTCACGTCGATCTCAGATCACCTGTAGCACGAAACAAGGAGCTAGAGTCCAAGATCGCGAAGGGTCTGAACAGCCAAACCTTCGTTCATAAAGTTGCGCCCTTTTCCACGCTGAAATGGAGACGTGCGATCTTGAAGCGCTCAAATAATCTTGGAACGCTCTTCATCAATCCGCTGAAGATGTATTGCTTCGCTGACGTACACACCACACGGTGGTTTTGCTCACGGAAGGCCGTATTTCAGCACGAACTTTGTTCGGACCCCTTACACAATTCGAGAGAAAACGCCCAATTCCTCCTAAATCTTGAAGGAAACGCAGTCTTCATTTACCTAAGCTACTCTTCTCCCCGCACTGACCAGGATTTCGCACTTAGTTGCTTAGGTCGTAGGAGCCGGCCGGCTTGGGAGGAAATTTTGCTCCTTTGCCATCCCACTTCAGTAAGTGCTCTGGCTTGAGCTTGTTACTGGGAAGAGAGGCGAGTAACACGAGGTACGGTAAACTCGATGTCGACTGAGCTCAGATATATCCCCGCTTCCCTTATTTCCTTCACTGATCACGAGAAATGGGAACTTTTTATGAGTAGCCCGATATTCACGAAACGGTGAAAATTCGTTCAGAAAAAGTTAATTGGGTTACTTGAGGGAGGAACTTTGTCAGAAAAACACTATGAAGGTTTTCCGTGATGAGGAATCTAATGGTGATAGCAGCATTTCCAAAAAATGCACAGCAACTTTGGGGTAGCAAAAATTTAGGGTGGACCTATAATTATGAAACGCAGTGTAGCTGATTTTTTGGTAAATGATAGTTGTAATTAGTGACAACTGATAGAATACAACTGCAACAGGCTAATCATTTCATTGGCAGAAAACATTACATTTTGTGGAGGCCGTCGTCACTTGTGGTGTATGGTCTGCACCCGACGCTCTTCTCGTTTTTGAAAATGTGAATGTTTTTCTGCTAATGAAATGATTAGCCTCTTGCAGTTGTGTTCTATCAGTTGTCCCTAATTACAACTATTCACTTACAAAAGATCAACTATCACTATAAACCATTACTAATCAGATTTTCTTGGAGGCTGTCGTCCAATCCTCAAAAAACCATAATGAAGTGGCACATCTGAAGGGACTTGCTCTGTCTTCGGAGCCTCTCTCACTTGCGTTAGGCAATTTCCTGTAAATTGCTGTATGCATTCAATGTGTTGGTACCTGCACTTGTGACTTGCCTATGAGACCACAATGGCACTGGGTGGCACCTACACAAAAAATGGATCACCGGCATGCACTTCATTATTGTACCATGTGTGAGTTCCATCGCACTGGTATCGAGTGGAGCGCGATTCATTCATGGGAATCATTTGGCGTATCCCAGATCCCTCAGTTATGAGCCGTTCCCAATCTATCGCCCACCCACGTTATGAAATTGCTCCATCGTTTCCAAAACTTCAATTTCACATCATCGTTCCTGCTATTGACGTCAATAATTGTTTGGATGTCCTGAAAGGGAAACCATTCGGGCAAACACAGTCACGCTCCACATTGACGTCGTTGCAAGGTATAGGCGCATTTAAAAGCTTTTCTGCTCCACTGGATACCTTTGTCGGTCTATGCTGCACCAGGTAGCATTACAGTTCTCCGCCTCCAAACTAATTGCACCTACGTGAAGAAAACGATGTTCCCGTCCTCCTTATTCATTATTAGACTTTTTCGATTCCCTTCTCTTCTTTGTGGGTATTAACGGTGTACGAGGGTGCTGAACCGGCTCGAAGCGCCATGTCGTATAGCATACACCCAAGGTGCAATCGGTCATATTCGGGCTTGAATCTCCAACCAGGTGTTAACCGAGCCAGTCGGATCAGATCTTGTCCATAAGCTGCCGAGGAGGATGAAACGCGATCGCGAGGGCATTTGCTTGTCCCTGCAAGCCGTTGCATAGTCCATATCGCAGCAGAATGCCTCTACGATTCTTAATTGAAGTGAATTGCATGGCGCAGCTCCAAAATGATCGAACAACGCTGAATTCCTTACCCTTAACATTGAGTCGCCTCGAATGGCAGTCGTGAGAAAATGGCAAGGCGAAGGTGTCTAGCTCCTGTCAAGCGTCCCTTGACTTGACGCGCTGGGACGGCTCCTGTTGGAAGTATTGGTAAGGGCTGCACTGAAGGGGATAGTGTTGACAAATTGTTCTTGATAGGGTTGTGGATAGCTTTTTTCGAAGAGTTTTCGAGAAACTCAAAAACATAATATTATATTTATTATGTCATATTAATATACTACATATTGCTGTTGTAAGAATTCCTTTTTTCTCGTTGAAGATTCGTCGGACAACTAGGGAGTTAAGGCCAAATAAGAAAATGCCAAGATACGCTTCTATCAAGAAGGAAGTTTCTGAAAGAAATTTTTAACTTTACGCAGTGAGTTGAGCCTCGGTCTTCTAACGTATCCTGGCGCGCAGACAAAGGTCCAAATTTAGCGCAGTTTTGCTTTAGCAATCAAAGCGTTGTGACAGCGCGCGAAACTAGGCAGTCTGCCATTATTGAAATGAATCGTCATTTCAAACAACAACGTATTCTTTTTGATAACGATCATTTCGACGACAATGTTGGACTGCAATAAAATGCAAAATTTCTTCAAATCGCTCATCAAAAACCTTCAAATTGACGTTTTGAACTGATAAAGCACTAGGCCGTAAAATTCTCTTTTGGAATGCGCCACGCTCTCGAAACCCCTTGAAACACCAACAGAATCCAATTTTTTGACTTGTTTTGTCTGTGAACTGCCTCTTAAGCAGTTATCGCTTGCCAAATGTTACCGAAGAGCAGTTGAGTGGTAGCCTCACATGTGACACACTCATCTGAAAAAGCGAGAGGTATGAGTTCGAGTACCGTCTGGAGCGAAAACTCAGTACATAAACCAGCGTTCTTTAGCAGCACTTTGCACATACAATCAGTTACAGGTCTGATATGAGCAGTTCATCATAATTCGCTGTAGAAGCCTCTTTTCCGAAGCCAAGCGTCCTTACAGATGCGGCGCATTGGTATTAGCATATTGGTCTGATCTGAGGTGAGCTCCTCGCTGCCCACGCGTCTTGACCTTCTCATGCCGCATTTCTGGCATTTTCTCGCTTATCATTCTAACATCTTGTCACGGGTTAACACCGACTCACCGAACTCGTGGGCTCAGAAACTATTTTTGACTTTGTCAGCGATGAGCTCCAGTATCCGTCGTGCATTCCGTCGTCGTCACGAGGCCAAGTATTTGGTCCAATGATAACCAAAATTTACAACTGATATGAGAAACGTCACGTAATGCGAGCATAATCCGCCGAAATGCTGCCGGGATCGATCTGATGACCGTCGGAAGTCAACACTGTCCATTGAGATGAATCGTCGTCATTGACGTCAATCGTACGTCGACATACAGAGTACATCACTAGGACAGTCATGGTTGTGGTAGATGACTAGCTGGACCGGTCTATTCTTAGTAACCGAACGTGAGCGCTTGGCAATCGATGCGATTGTTAGTTTCTAGGAGGTGACGCCATATAAGGCGATCATTGGAGCTATAAAAGTAGTAGGCATGGTGGAAATAAAGTTCGTGCCCTGGTAGTTTCTGGGTAAAAAGCCTCCCATTCACTCCCCAGCTAAACATGTGTAGAGACGATTAATAGTACTTAGTCTATCACAATATCAATTTATGCGGTAGCTTTTTGCTTCTAAAAACACTTTGTGCCAAGCCCTTGCTCGAAACGATCAAGTGCAGTTGGTACGGAGACAGTATCGTCCTCCCCCTTCCACCCCCCCCAGGCTAATGGTAAGGGAGGAAAAGATCCATTTAAATTTATTGGTTTTCAACGGCCTCCTTCCTTACTCTCATTACGTGTTTACTTTCCACACATACATACATTTCAACTAGGCTCCTTTTAGGGCGGTTTTTGTTTCTAAGAAAGACGAAAAGAATTTGAAAGGGTCTTTCCTTCCTCTTGGCCTGGGAAAGGATTGGATGCTGCTCAAGAACTCATACAGCACTTAGTTACAGTACAGGGTTGTACAGTACCGTTAGTAGGTCCTTCGCCTCGTTCATTGTTGGGATGAAGAAAACTTCATTAAAGTACACAATCATCCCTATGGTTCAAGGGACGAAAACTATGAGTTAGAGGAAAGTCGCTGTGGATGGGAAATTCAAGGAGTTAAGTTGCGGTCAGTCTGGGATAGGTGCCAGCTGAACGTCAGCTAGTATAGTAGTTCAGTGTCTCTATATTCAATGGTCGGAAGATTTTGGCCTCATTTTGACCAGAGGGATCAAATCCGACCAAGACCAAATGATGCTTCTGCACTATAGCATTTTGCCTACACCTTAATAACGTCTTCTGAGGTAAGCAACCGTTTTTCTCCTATTAAATAGCTCAGTTCCGGTTTATTTATAACACTACCCTTATCATACCTATCTTTGTTCTGACTTTCGATGGGTATTAAAAAAAGCGCAAATCATACGATACGAAAATCAGGGTGGGAGAATTAAGAAAAAATTCTTCTCCCTTCCTAGAAGAAGGCGAAATAGAGACCTCAAATGATGGTTCTGCCAGCTGGAGTGCGGTGAATCTCATTTCCTTACAAGACCATTAAGTCTATCACATCCCCATAAGCTTACCTCATCCGTTTATGGTCCCTTTTTGAATGCCTCAGTGGGAAAACTGTCAAAAGAAAGCTTACTCGAATGCCGTATCACACCGTGGCTTCCACAAAGACAGCTTTTTCAAAATGAATTAGTAATTTTGTCAAATAATCTGCGTAAACATCCTTCATGGATGCGCCATGCACTCGTATTTGTGCGAGTTTCTATCTTTTCTCTGCCTGTCACATTCTAGCCGGTCATTGAATATTAAAACTGTATTTTATCATGGGTCACTTATTGCATATAGGTGTGATTTCCGACCACATAAACTGCTCAAATGACTTTAACGCGAGGAACTGTACCCGGGATTATATGAACGTTGAACTGCGCTTCTTGCCACTGCTCTACGTATTCCCCTCCCAGTCTTCAGAACTCCAAAAAAAACGAATTTTCCAATAGAATTATACAAGTATCAAGTCGAACATTATTTGTTTCGCAGTAGTAACCTGTGACAGTTTTGTCGCCTGGGTAAAGAGCCTCGTAACCAGTTTTTTGGTAAAACCCCGGTTAGTAATCGGATTTTTTCCGAGTTAATCCGAGGGAGATTTTCAAGGATTGGAGACTCGATAGTAGGTAAATAGAGGAAATCTCGTGTCTCACGTTTGGAGCCGCCTACCACTCCACATCCGTGTGTGCTGTGTCATCGTGTCCCCACCGCCTTCCGCTAGTGGGGCGGTGCTCCAACCGGTCGAACACATAAGCACTCCACACCGCTCCCCTGCTGTTATCAAGCCGCTATCGGTCTGAACTGAACGTGACCAATTGATTTCAACGATCTCTCTACCTGCGCCATATCCCGATAGCAACATTCCGTGCAATCTCGGGCACTCTCTACGTCTCTCTGAGGATGGCGCGACCACTACTGAGCGAACAACCACCCTCGGCGCTACTTCAAGGCGTTCTGGACACATGTGACCTACGACGGCTACATCGGCGACATATTCTCGGCTACTATAGTCATTCATTTGAATATGTGAGTCGACATCAAACAGTAGTAGTTTATTTGCATAATCACTCCGGCTATATCACATATCGAATTGATCAATATCTATTGTTTTGCTGGTGAAGTGTTTGCGTTTGATCCGATTGTCGTTATTCAAACAGAACATGGAAAATGTGTACAGCCAGTGCCTATTTATGCCCATTCACGGGAAACATGGTTTTGTCGGCTCTCGAAAGAGTTTTTCATCGACTTCGCCCGGTAGAAGCAAAAATTTCGCCAGCATTTGGTAGGGTTTTGGTGTTTAGTGCCCGCTGCACTTTTCCTGTCACAAATTTTTATATGTGGAATAGAATCAGTAGATTTAACATTTCTCTTACATCCTCTTTGACTAATTATTCCTCTTTGATTCGTTATTTTGCAAAATCCAATTTTTTTTTCGTCTCGGAAATAATGGACACGACTGAAAGGCTATAGTCACTATATACAATTGTGCTGTCGGAGACACCGATTTAAATTTATGCATTCTACTTTCGGAGGATGAGAAAGAAGCCATTTCGGGTTTTTTGGCTGTAGACTAGTTCATCTCTTTCGCTCTTTGCAAATATCGATCGATGGCTGCTATAATGTTGGCCGTAGCGCATCCGCTGCGCGTGAAGCGCCCGCTCTATGTCGTTCAATGCTTTGTATTCAATGGCATATCCCACGAAGAGTTCAGGTGGATCAATCACTCTGATGGATATTAGAGCTGTCACCTGAGGTGACAGATGGCCCGTTCTCCTGGCCCTAAAATACGCATCAAGGGCATTGGGGCCTTCCCAAACAACTTCAACCGATTGCATTTTTCCCCATTCGCAACATGCGGCTGTCCGTGCCCTCTCATCCGTTCTACTCTCTTGTCTATCCTCTCTTCCTCCCGCTCAGTCTCTCATTGCCTTTCAACAGCCGAATTGCATAAATGAGTAAGCCTTTTTGGCGTTTCCGACAACCTTTCTCTCCTTTTTCTTCACTTTCACTACAGGTTCACCTCGCACAGTTGCTTCCATTTTTGCTCGCAAGGCTCACACCAGTTTGGTCGCGACATGTGTCTTTAACTAACTAAATATTTTCTGAAATGGATCAAGGAAGTAAAACAGCAGTTACTGAAGGGATTTTCCCGCTTGATTTTCAGTTCTCATTTGTCAGCTACTGTATGGCATGGCGGTCACATAACGTCCTCGGCCTTTGTTCGCGAAATAATCGCCGCCATCAAAAGAGAAATATCGTCGTCGTTTGTTTCGCGGCTGCACGTGTCATTCCGTAAATAATCCTTCTCACACAATGGGTCATAACGACATCGAGGGGAAGCATTAGTCTTTCAGAGTGAAATCACCCTTCCCTCACTCAAGCTGGAGTGGCCCTGGCAGGAAATGTGAGGTATTTGAAAATGTGATTCTTTCTGTGATCAAACATCTCTAGAAACAGGTTTTCAACGATCATGACGTATGGAAGGCTTGCGAAGCGTATACGGGCACCGCATGACCTGTTATGTTTGTGGGAATAGGTGAGGTTTTGCTGGCGCTACGCTGTATAGATAACGGATACCGTTCAAAGGGTTGGAAATTCAGTAGCGCCTAGAGGGATCAAGAACCCTTTTGTAAACAAAATTATCAAGGTGCTGAACTCTCGAAGACAGCAAGTACAAACAAGTTTTTTGAGCTTTACGTAAAGCGTCATTGTCACGGCATAGCTCTGATAAAGTCACCGTACAGTTTTCGTGGCGAAAGCGGGCTGTGTTTACACTTAGCGAAGTTGATAAGTAGATGACGCGCGCTATGTCAATCGCCGCGTCGCAACGACTGCTCTGTGGCATTCCTCATGCCCTCACCGGTGAATGCGGACACGTCATGCCTTAAAGACAAACCTAGCGATAGAAATTTTGTTCATAAAAGGGAAGCTGCCGCCTTTCAAGAAAGGTACAAGGTACAAAACCCGTGCCCGACGGCGCCAGGTATACCATACCCAGGAAGTGTTTGGTGATGTTCTTCTCATCGAGGGTGCAGATCACACACCATAGCTGACGACGGGACTCCATAAACCTGAGTTTGGAGTTGTTCATAGTGATATGCTGATTTCTTGCATAGTATATGTAATTATACAATCAATAAAATAACTAACAGAACACTATTCACTTCATTTAGCATACATTAACACATTGACGACCGCGCGCGTTTTGGCTTTTTTGGCCGTGTGGGACCGGGCCGATTTTGCGAGTGCGACCGCCGCACCTCGGATCCGTGAATTTTTATTGATAACTTTTTAAAGCACCAGTGGTACAAAAACATCTCAGTAACAGTCAATGCGTAGAAGGTAATAGAGTATATAGTGACGAAGTTCCGATTAAAGAACATGTAATGGTAATGAAAAAGGAAACTTTAGTCATTTTATCTGTAGTGGATGCCAAAAGCTCTTTTGATGTGGTTATACCAAGTGAAACATGTATTTTTCTGTCTCTTTAGATTTGCATTTACTTTCACTACCCTTTTTTATTGACGTGTTCATGAGAATAGCATGAAAACTATTAATGAACCAAGCCGCCGGTTTCGGTGAGCTTGGAAAACTTCTTCTAAACTGGAGCATATTTGAACAAACAATGACCTATGTCGTTCACAATAATGTTATGTTCTAATCCATAGAAGAGAGACAAACAATTCGGGAAAAAGCTGCGCATGCCCTAGAAAAAGGGATGATAAGGGTGAGACGCGGTAACGCGTCTCAATGTCCAACGAGGTGCGCAAAGTGAGACGCGTTACCGCGTCTCAATGTCGTCAATGTGTTAAAATTTGAAGGCGTGTCGCTTGTGGTCGATGTCTGCAAACCGACACTTTCTCAGTTTTTGAAGGGCAGGTAATTTGCTTTCCTGTAAGATGTCGTAGTTGCAGACTATGGCATCAATGCACATCAAGACTAGCAATCAATTACCCAATGTTGATAATGGATTTGTTTGAGTTGTCCCCTCCTACTTTTTTCGCAATGTCGAACGCCTAATTTGGTTTAGGGAAAACTCTTTTGATCTACAACTGTTTTGGTTTAAGTCACTTAATTACATGTATTCATAGGAGAGCAATGCATTGTAATACCAGTGATACCATAATGACCGAAACACGTACAAGACCAGTTTGTTTATGTTTTCCTGTTGATGGGGACTTTTCTGAAAACCCGATATTTGTAACAATTGTGTCGCCTTTACTATAAACATATTGTCACTGATTCTAGTGTGTTGCGTTTCACCTCAGTGATCAGGCGCGTGGTTGCGCAACGGCGTACAATGCAGATGACGCGAATCTTGCATGGTTGCTGAAACTGGTACCTGTCTTTCTTCCCAACTAATACAGTTAAAGAAGATCTAATTTGTTGAAGCAAAAGCTAAATTCTTAGGGGGTCTCAGCCAGTAAGGGGGCATGTGCTGCCGATAGTTGATATCTTCCTAGAATAATCCGAGTTTTCGCAGAGGAACCAAGCGGCTCCCCCACTTTCTTCACGATTTGGGGCGCGGCCGCGGCAAACCTCGCGATGTTCGCGGCCGAGTAGTGCGGCATCAGCTTGCCTGAGTATTCGACGTTACATACGTTTGTTACTATCGGATGAGTTCATATGAGCCGTTCCACATTGGCATTAGAGCGCGCAGACAGCAACCACCCTATCCTGCTGCGGCCGGACAACTCGTCCGGATCACGCAACTACTACACTTCACTACTTCATCGATCTGATAATTTGGGTCTCAAAAACCTCGCTTAGTCCCAAAGATCTGAAAAAAAGTGGATGGGTTCTATTGGCCTGATGCCAATGGCACAGAGGTTAGAACGGAATGTTCCAGAAATCTGGTTTTGTGAACAAAACTTTCGCCCCAGGCGACTAGAACCGCTACCCTCGCTTTAACAACCAACAAACACAAGAACGGAATTGTTGCGCTGACGAGTGTCCGCATAGTAGACATGTGTAATTAGGCCTGACGCGATGACCATGCCAATGATCGCGCCGTATGCCGGCACACCCCCCGCGCAAATGTGAATAAGTTGGATGGGCCGAACCAAGCTAAGAGCGGGTGCGCTAGTAGTGGTGTGGGTGCCTTAGGACAACTTTTCCGCATTGCCCGAGGAAACGTCTTGACAGGGGCCGTATGCTGAATGTTGGGTAGGGGACGGGGATGGGTGAACGTTGGGGAGGTTCGTCGCAGGACCCTTCTGGGCAGCTGTCGCACCTTCAATATTGCAGCTCTGTTTGTATTCTTTCATCGCTGCTTTTGGTATGAAGAAAGATATTTACGTGCGAATATACAATCAGAAACAGTAAAAGGGTGAAAACAAAGCTGCAAAATCAAAGGTGCGACAGCTGCCCAGAAGGGTCCTGCGACGAACCTCCCCAACGTTCACCCATCCCCGTCCCCTACCCAACATTCAGCATACGGCCCAGGGGGTATCAATCCTTCCCCCAGGGGGATATATCCCCCTACTCTGATTCAATCCTCTGGGGGGACAAAAAAGGGTTGCGTCATAGGACCTAGCATACCTCTGTGTTTCTACCTGCCAGACAGTTAGAGCAGCGCGACCCCTCAGGGGAAAGAGTGCTTCATCAGTGGAGGTAGTAGCGCTGCTCTAACTGTCTGGCAGTAGAAACAGAGGTATGCTAGGTCTATGACGCAACACTTTTTTGTCCCCCCCAGAGGATTGAATCAGAGGAGGGGATATAGGGGAAGGATTGAATACCGCCCCAGGGTGACCTCGGTTCTGACTCGCAGGAGACCCTGTTTGCTTTGGGGCGAAAATCGACAAGTTGCTCCTGCCTAGGCGACTTCTCCTGTGTAGAACGCACCGCAAATGGCAAACTCGAGATTCCCTCTCATCTGCATAAAATGGATATTTTTGTAAAGTGCGACTGCGCATCACATTCTCCCCCCCCTTTATCGGAATAAAATCTGATAAGAGTTCCCTATCATTCAGCAGTGCCGCAGTTTTGCGATGCGCTTTCAATGTTTACGAGGGAGTAGTTCTTTTTTTTTCGAGAAAATTTGAAAATTCCGATTCTGTACACCAAGATGTAAACACCGCGACACGCATGCGGACGTGTCAGCAATCCACGTCATGTACTATTAGAGTTCTAGACTTCAAGTGCACAAATTATGCGAGGAAATTCTTCAAAAGTGCTACAAAATAACGTTTTTTTATAAAAAATACATCTGCAACACATGTTTCCCCATGCACTAAGTTTTTTGTACTTTGCTTATGCCTGTCTATTGAAGGGATGAGAAATCGATAAGGCTATGGCTCCGTCGGCCATTAACTACGAACACTGGCTATAATTCGTAGCATTATCTTTGGGTGTCCGCCTTATCGATTTCTCTCTGAAAACTTCTGAATGATTTAAGATTCCAGCACTTTTTAGGTTTCTGTGGAAACGATGGCCATTACGGCGCTTCCGATAGATGTTTGGTTAAAGGAACGCTTGAAAAAATGGGTGCAGCTGTCTGGACATGAAGAAATTGATTGATTCATTCTTCGCATCATTATCCATTATACACCGTAAGTTTTATTTATTTTTGTCAACCAGTTCTATGAATCATCTCGTTGAAGAGTGCTGGGGGAGGCTGCACACATATTTGTAGGTAATAATTTCTAAATAGTTGCGAGACTGGCTTTGTTTACCTGCATTTTTAGTCTGCTTTTTTGTTTGCTATTGCCGTGTTTCTTCCTTTCTTGAAGATTTTTCTTAAAGTTTTTGGAAGATTGTCTTAGCCTTGAGTAAGGCGCCCTCCCTACTGATAAAGCCTAATGTTTACTGAAAGGTAAGCGCTTTTCGTTTGATAAACCCTTGGAATCATGTTTTATAGTTATCAACCTCGCCCTGCAGAAGCGCAGCAGTAATGCCTAGTGAATTTTCTGCGCGGCCTAGCTTCAAAAAATAGTAATCGAGGCGGCTCATGTGACCTAGTTTGTTCGAATAGTGCAAGAGGTATGTAGCGGCAAATAGCACCGATTACCAACTGCGATTATCTGAGATTCAATCGCCGGCTTAGAGGCCCCTCATCTCCGAGTTATTTATTGTTCCAGAGTCTGAGAAGGAAATGCCATGTCGTGACATATTGGGCTGCCTTCCCTCAATCTTGTATAACCAATGGTTCATTCAGTGCCACCGACCTGAAGAAAAGTGAAGTGCGTGAACGCATCAAAAAAATTCATGGATGGATCCGCCGCTACCTTTTTCAACCTCAATTCTTTTATCTTTCACTTTTAGTGTTGTGTTGTTGTAACCTTGTCCAAAGTCAATGTAGTTCCTTCAGTTTAATTCTTTTGTTTTTCTTTCGAAATATATAGTGCGATTAGTCAATCTACACCAATTCTAATGCATTCAATAATATTCATATCTTGCAAAAATTAGAAGCTTTCAATGCAGAAAATTTATCATAATCAATTAAAAGATGACCTTATACACGCAAAAGTGCTTTACTCATATGCCATGAATATCACGGATCCTCAATATAACAGTGGTAGCCACTCGTCGTGTGCAAAAGGAGAGTGTGCAAGTGAGCACGCCCTTTTCGAGCCTGAAGTTATATACATGCCGCGTTTGTCTGAATGATTTCTCATTTGTCATTTATTCGTTAAGGCAGTATAGTCCCTGCAACTACCTGCACATTGTACAAGAAACAAACTGGTAACTGTATGGAGGCGAGGGCGTACGAGAATATCACCAAAGGGACCCGGTCCTGAACGGATTCACTCCACGTTACTTCAAGCAATTGCAGAAGAATGATGAATGTAGGTTTCATCAGCTTATTTTTTTACAAACAATATCGTCATTTGGTTCGCCTTTTCCATTCATTTCAACTCGCCAAAATATTGCTCACCAACGTTAGTCGAATAAATAAATAATCGGTTTAATTAGACAAATGCTGTATGTCAAGTGGCAATGGTATTTGAACTGATCGCAATACGAGTTTACACACTCCATTCGTAAAACGTGCTCTTCGTGGTGACTTGAACTTGACAGCTCGCATTACTCGCGGTCTATATAATAATATCACCCGGAGTTACTCCAATAGCCTCGGGGTCACGCTGGTTTTGCTGAGTATTATCTTAATTGGGCCATGCATTCGCGGACATTCAGAACAGAGTCATTCGACACCGCTCGTGGGTGACCCTCAGGACTTAAGCCCGGGCCGGAAAAAAGCGCCGGAAACCGAGTTAAATTCTTGAAAGACGAAATAAAAACCCGATCTTGGCAGTCCAGTTGGGGTCACTTGTGATTAATGTTCGAAGAACATGAGAAAAATTCTATAAGTAAATCTACAGAAATTTAGTTGAACAATAAGTGTTGGGGATGTACGGCGGCGGGCGGCGCTCTGTTCGTACTGCCACGTGCGATGAAATAGTAAGCTGATGTCAAGTCCTGCATCCCTTTGGGCGATTTTCGCATCCGTAATTCGCCGATTTTCGCGATTGTCGCGATTTTCGCGATTTGCGCGACGGGTCACGGAAATCACAAGTGCCCCATCCATACTGCAAGGTGTTCTCCAATCCCGCCGTCACTTCTGCTTGATGGTTATGGTTTAATGGAGACTGCTCATGATTCCACTTGTTTCATATCCAGTGTTTCAATTGTTCAAATGGGGCACTTGCAATTTTTGTGATTGGTTTGGTTTGATTCCTGAAAAAAAAATAGGAACGATTCAAGAGCATTTCAATGAACTAATAGACATTGAACATGAAACAAGTAGAACCACAAACATTCGTCTTCCAATCTTTACTGCCAAGCAGAATTCGCAGCAGGATTAAACAACACCTCGCAGTATTCATCGGGCACTTCCACTCCTGTGATTCCAACTCCTGTGATCCATCGCAGGTTTCGCGAAAATCGCGCAAATCGCGAAAATCGCGCAAAGGATCGCGGACTCTGACACCAGCCTAACTGTCCTTGGACTAAGCCTTAGAGGAGCAGACGAACAGAGCGCCGCGCCACCGCATGTCCCCCCCCCCAACCAACTTAGCACCCAGGAATTTTTTGTCCCCCCCCCCCAACCAACTTAGCACCCAGAAATTTTTATCTTTCCATTTTACACTATTGTTCAATATTTTATGTTTAAGGCTTCATTGAAATCGAAGATTTGCTACAACAATTTGCTGATCCGTCAAAAACAAGTATCATGGACATTAAAATCGGTACGAGGTGAGTACTTGTCATTATAGTCGTTTTTGAACCATTTGTTCAATTTCCGAGGTTGCACAATTACAGGACATTTTTGGAGTCTGAGGTGTCAAACACGAAACGGAGGAAAGATTTGTATGAGAAGATGACTGCCATTGATCCCAACGAGCCAACGCCGGAGGAACGAGCTTGCGGTGAAATCACGAAACTGCGTTATATGCAGTTTCGGGAACGGGAAAGCAGTTCCGCTGAGATGGGGTTCCGAATAGAAGCAGCCAAAGTGAGCTACACTTCACCAGAATCTTCCATAACTTTGAACTTTGACATCAAGGATTTTCTTCCTACTCCTTTTGGGAACGGCTGTGCCTTATTTTTCGGTCGCCGACTGATTTAAAATAGACATTAGTTCGTTCGATATCCTTAATAAGTATTTCAGATGCCAGGCGGTTCTCTTCAGAAGAACTTCAAAAAAGTGCGGACTTACGAGGATGTGACTCAGACCTTGATAGGTTTCTTCGGAACCGATCGTGAGAGGATAAGGAGCAGACTGCTGGCACGACTGAAGGCAATGAGATCGGCTATTCGAAAGGAGTCAATTTCTTTGCCACCCATGAGGTACATTCACTTTACAGAGCTGTTTCTGATCACTAGTTCTTATGTGCGCATAACGACACTGTTTTTAGGTCGTGGGTAGTTCTCTGCTGATCATTCACGACAACGAAAAAGTGAACTGCTGGATGATCGATTTCGCTAAATCGTCACCAGTAGAGTCGACGAGGATGCGGTTCAGGCATTCTGAGGATGGTTAATGTATGCTATACGAAGTTATTACGCAAGGTGGATTTTTGAGCGAATTTTGTTCGTTGATATCTTTTATTTGGGGTCTATTCCAGTTAGGGGGGCATCATGGTGCGGTGACTCCCAAAAAGCTACGGTAACTCTGAGCCAGGGGGAGTGTAGCCAGCCTAGGGGGGTGGGGGGTGAGGGCAGTCACTTGACATGCGTGAGAAGCTGGAATGTTCGAGTTTACATTAGCTCGCCGAGAAACTGCATCATGATGCCCCCCTAACTGGAATAGACCCTTTAATGTATTATATAGTAGCGGTCAAAAGTGTTCGTCGAAACGGTCTTCCGTGCTTCCTTTTTTTTTTAAAAAAGAAAATCAGTAATGGCCTCGGAAAATTTTTCTTTTGAACATCCTGATTCCTCACGGCTTTGCGTAAAGAACGCTAGAAACCAAAGTGTATGTCTTTGGAGAGGCGTTGCTCAAGCGACTAAAAATCGCTTCGGCGAACACTTTATATCATCCACACTCAGTGGCGCTTTTTTTATTTGTGTTTTGTTTCACCCCAAACGTGAGTCAAAACCACCTTTCCCCTTTTCGGGCAGTTATACGGGCACACGTTATGTTTTATTTTTACTTTTACTTACTTTTTTGTTGTTTGTATTAAATATGTTGTTAGTGCAGTCGTTTTACCTTATATCCATATACCTGTTATATTATACCTAACATCCATAATTCTAGCTGCCTCGTAAATAGTCGCGCTGCTTAGCGCTAATCAAGTGTTCGCTTGCGTAGGGGCGAAAGCGCAAGAAGTGCCTGATCGGTTTGCGACCGCACGTTTTATTGTTAAGTTAAGCGGACAAAATGGCGTCACAACTAGTTCAAATATTTCTATAAAGAAAAACTTTTTCTGTTTACTATAATTAGCACAAATGTGTTCATTCTAGATACTCGAAGAGATGCCGCCCGTTGAAGTGACTATCGTGGAGGAGTTGAGCTGACATATATGAACGTGGACCTGAATGGGATGGGCCCGAATCGCGGCTGGGAGAAATGCATATCATGAAGCTGTCGATCTCAACTCACTTTTCTATAGAGCTGCTTCATTGACTGTGAACTGAGTTCCCTGCCAGGGAAAAGCCCTTTCAAGGAGAACGCGATAGGGTAACGCGACCCATTGATGATGTGATATTGTTTAGTACAGGCACTGCGATGTGTCGTAATAGATAGAGATTCCATAATACAGTACCTCAGTGCCAGAGATCACTTGTTTTCAGATTGCCTTATACTTCTATATATCAATTCTCTTTGTTTCACCTGATAGCATAATATGCGGTTCATCCAAGGTCCTCGTTGCATATTTTTTCCTTCTTCTGGGTATTTTTGTCCTGTTTTTTTTGTGTCGAAATTATTTACGCCTTTTTACGATTGTGATTAACCGTGACCGGAACGGTGTTGCTCAAAAGTTTTTAGTACAAGTATTGAATTATGTGATGTGTTGTATTGAGACGAATTTCTATTTCACTTTTTCGTGTAATGTGTCTTCTCGAATGTCCAACAAAGCTGGTTATGAATTTTTTGTGATGATGAACACTTCCAAGGCATTATATGATGAATAAATCAGAAATATATGTATGTTCAAGATTGAATACGCACATGATTTGAGC
>MU883348.1:0-18210 GCA_036418205.1 Ostertagia ostertagi | reverse complement strand
GCTAGCCGACTACTGGGCCGAAACTCGCTCACGAAGGTAAGAATCAATCTTTATTCATTCACCAGTAGTCCACAAGCACTAATGATACGCTGCTTCTATACCAAAATGGTTTACGGTACTATTCAACTATTACAACGTAAAATTTCAATCTCCTATTTTTCGTCGAAACATTGCATCGAAGGGTAATTCGATGCCTCGATTACGAAAATAACATTCTTTTTTAGCGCTATCGCCATCACCTTGTCCCGACCTTGTTTTCATCAAATTTCGGTGTAAACTTCTGTATAGGGGTTATTTGATGTCCTGATTACGAATATGACATTCATTCTCGGCGCTAGGCCGTTTGGCGCCTATTTTCCGCTCGTCTGCGCCCTCACAGGCCGATGTCAGACTTTGCGAATCGCTGGGTACGAGCGATACACCTAGCGATATGAGCGGTGTACCAGCGATTCGAAAGATACCAGTGACTCGACAGTGTTTGAAAGTGGCTGGGCCTACGACAAGTCGCTGGTACATCTTTTGAACCACTGGTGCCTCGTACCTAGCGATTCGCTAGCGAATCGCTGGATTTGCAAAGTCTCACATCGGCTTCGTTTATTAGATCGCATCAGGACTGAGTTTTTGGGAAAGGACCGTTCCATTCAAGTGTGTTCTTTGCAGTTTGTCCTCTTCAATAATTTTCTTTCGAAGATAGACATGAAATCGTTTGACGTGTGACATCGAATGATTTGCAGAAATAGAGTTGACTTCAACTGGAGTGTCATGATGAATTTCCGTCACATTCATCAAGCGCTCATAAATGTCTTGACTACTGAATGTCGCACGCTAATTTGCTCGTTGTATGGATCTGTTTGGGAATACCCTGGCACGGTCTCATAGATGGGTGTATGGGGAATCGCTAGCGCTCTTATCTTTTATTTCAGTGCACCGTACTCTTGTGACATGATCAGCCTTTACTGCTTTCTTTTTACTTTTTTCTCTTAGGGTGGTCAGCTGCGGTTCTTGAATTTGCAAGAGTATCAAAGCAAACAGCTGCTTGACAACCATGGTTGCACCGTACAAAAAATCATTGTGGGCAATTCACGGAAGGGAACTGACGACAAAAACAGAAGCGCTCAGCGGTTCGTGTCTCATAAAACTCGGTTTCTGGTCTTGTCGTTTTGTAGACTAACCCTGTTTTTCACTGACGGTTCGTTCTCTTTTAGGTCTTGTAGGTGACATTGAGTATGTGGTGAAGGCTCAGATTCTCGCAGGAGGTCGTGGAAAAGGTCGCTTTGTTAATGGAAAGGAAGGACTGGGCGGCGTTTTCGTGACATTGGAGTAAAGTTCTCCAGTTTCATAGTTGCGACTTAAGTATTCATGATCGTACTTGCAGATAGGATCCTTTCTTGATGAGTGAAAAATAAATAATTAAGAATACGTTACGATGAGTTTTTAGGTATCTGTGTTGGTTCAGAATTTAGATGTTTTAATGTTTTTTGTTTCAGCCGAGGTCAGGCTCTAGAGGCAGTAGGTGAGATGGTGGGTAAACATCTCGTCACCAAGCAGACTCCCAAGGAAGGCGTCAAGGTGGAAAAGGTAGTTTTTTCATAAATTCATACGATTCCCATAGGGCATTTTGGCTATGTACATAGCTTTTTTATGTTCTAAACCTAAACATCTAGATGAACTTTGCTGATTGTGAACATGTGTTTTTGTTTACAGATGATTTGCTTGAATAGGTGATGGTGGCTAAAGGTGTGACAATCAAACGAGAAGCATACGTGGCAGTGCTCATGGACAGACAATCGAATGGCCCAGTAGTGGTCGCATCTCCGCCGGAGGAATGGACATTGAAGATGTTGCCAAAAAGACGCCGGAATTGATATTCAAGGTCAGTTGGTTGGATAGGTTGTCTTTTTCACTGGAAACGGAGTACTCTATGTGAGTGTAAATTTTTCTGACACTTTCTTTGAGACCTTTGGATAATATTATATGGTCCATGCCTTGATATGGTAATCAGGCAGCGCTTTTATTTTTCTTTTTCACCGCTTTTTCCTTTTTTGTCTAATTAAAGTTATCTTTAGGAACCGATCGATATCGAGAAAGGTATAACTGATGCGCAGGCTATGAAAATCGCAGGAAAAGTTGGATTCAGTGAAAGCCTTGTGAAAGATGTTAGTCAATTAATTTTGAAATATTTTTTCTGCAAACTTCTTCAATGGGACTTCTACTTTGCCATTTTGGCGAACTTGGAGCTAAGTGGGTGATTTAATGCGTGGTAGCATTGCAAAATTCGAAGGTCAACTATCATCACCCCACAATGTCCTGCTGTTGGCGCCAGATCTCTTCCTGTTGCTCGGCTGCTCAGAAACAGTCGTTTTCTTGCGGTGCCTAGAGAAAGAGTTCCTATTGAAAATTCTTCTCTTCCAAAAAAACATCCTGTCTGGGGCATGCTACGATAATATCTCCTGCAAAGCATATTCCTATTTTGTTTTAGGCCGCCGAAGAGATTAAGCGTTTGTATAATCTTTTCCATAGCTGTTTGTATGCCACCAGCATTGAGACAATCCATTTTGGTGAAAACTGTTAGACATGGTGGTACGTTTCGCATTGGTATATTCTTTGAATGCAACCTTCTTATACTTGCCGTGTCACTTCTATCCTTTTAACAGTTTACTGTGTTGACGCGAAGATGAATTTTGATGACAGCGCAGAATTCCGACAAAAGGATATTTTCGCCATGGAAGACAAATCGGAGCAGGTAAGTTTAGAGTTTAGGCGTTTTAACTGAAAACTGTAGGAAATGGGACGTGCAAGTGCTGATTCTTTGAAATTTGATATCGTTTTATGTGTTTAGGACCCGAGGGAGGTGGAAGCAGACCGACATAACCTCAACTACATAGGCATGGACGGAAACATTGCCTGCTTAGGTATGCTTCAACCCTTTGACTATCATCATCCAGTTCGAATTTCATGGGAAATGTTCGAGTGCGATCAACCGAATTTCAGTCCACTCAGTTGTCCTTTATACTTCACGTATTCCTTTCCTGTTTGAAACGAGCAAAAACGGCTTTGATCGAACATAAAATTTCAAGTGAATGGTGCTGGCCTGGCCATGGCGACGATGGATATCATCAAACTGAAAGGAGGTGATCCAGCCAATTTCCTGGATGTAGGAGGAACTGTTACGGAGGATCAAGTATTCCATGCCGTCCGGATAATCACAAGTGACCCACGGGTGAGTTAGGTGTGCTTGGTTTGGCAACGTCGAAGAATGAGGACACGATAGATTTGTAGTCTATTGGGAATGAAATTTTAGGTCGGGAAACTCGCAGTGTTTTAAGAAAAACTCAAAAGAACGTTTAAAAAATACAGGGAAACGAGACCGCTCTCGTGCGCGTTGATTTCCGCGCTGGATGAGTTTCTGCAATAGGTGCTGTCATCAAACAGTCGCGAAGCATGCGTCACACTCAGTGGTAAAAGGGCTCAGTACGACGGTAGGAACCAGGCGGTAGTATCACGTATTAGAGAGCGCACAGAAGCAAAAAAGTGTTCAGGGGAACGGCACAGTTTTGTTACAGTCGCTACGGAGCGCATCCTCCTCCATAAAACATTTCACTAGGAGTCTAGCCTGCCCTGTCGAGAGGGGCTTTCGAGGGGTTGAAGTGTGCACGGCATTGCTAAAGCTACACTGATATATCGTGACCCAGCAGCAAGTGGCCATGATAGAAACCCCGTTCTCGATTCGGCTATACTCTTGTGAAGGGAAGGGACAAGTCATTTGAAGCAGGAAGGCGTAGCGCGACAGTAACATTACCTCATTGATTGAAATGGTAGCGCTACGTAGACCCGGCCAACTGATCACGAAAGCTGTGTGCCGCCGCAGTCTGGCTTCCCTAACACTCTTCTCCTCACAGGGACGAGGTCGTAAAGGAGTTGATTGTTATCAAAACAGTGATGTGGGTGAAGTGAAAAAATTCTACAGGCAAAATGGACGTGTTAGATCTTTCGTGCTCTGGATATTTGCCGATAATTGTAAAAGATCGCATTACAGGTTAAATGCGTCTTGGTGAACATTTTCGGAGGAATTGTGAACTGTGCAACTATCGCTAACGGAGTGGTGGCGGCGTGTCGAAAAATCAACATGCGCGTTCCACTTGTGGTTCCGACTGGAAGGTGAGTTTCCATTTACCCCCATCTGAAGAATTTCCTTACTTCGCTAAAAAAAATTTCCCAAAAAACTCCTTGGCGTGGTACAGATATGCTTAAAGGAAGCGATTACGATAAAGAGGGAGCGCATCGGGGGAAGCATATGCACCACACGAATCAGTTACTTGGCTGCCAGGGAAGCGAGATGTGGCGCTTTCACGACGAAAGGTGCGCTGGTTGCTGAGCAGGACTTCGAAAGCACTCCGCCCCAAAAGCGATCCGCCCACTAGTTTAGTTGGTGATTTGGACGAGCTGCGTTGCCAGCAGCAGCGGCACAACTGGAGCAACTCGATTGGAGCGTGGTTTGGCATGGTGCCACCAAACGCGTTGCGTGAACTCGTTCATACGTCCGCTTTCTGAGCTGTTACCTGTTCATGAGTGAAAACCAACGGCCAAAAAAGGGGGTCCCGTTTTGCGTTTTCTTGACGGATTTTTCTGCTTTTTTCGCTACTGGCGTACCATTGAGCACCACCACGTCACACTAAACCCTTCTTGAATTTATCGTAATCGCTGCCTTTAAGTGATCGTACGCTCCAATGATTGAAGTGACTGTATAGAGGTCACTTTGATTTTTGGCTCTCAGGTGGTTATCCTTAGAAGGCAACTGCTGCAGTCCCATCAAGGGCAGGAGGTAACATAATTGGTTCCCGTTGGAAAAGAAAATAGGGTGACAAATAGTGAAGAAAAATCAAGGAAGATGGTCTAAACTTTCTCGAGTCTCGTTTTGCTCGTTGGACTTCTGCACTCGACCGGATTTTACGATAGATAATGTCACCAACAGAACGCTTTTCTACCCTCACGCCATAGACGCCAACCGCTCACCATCGATTAAGCATGGTGTGATTCCGCCACCTGGAGGGCGGGCTTTTCACGAAGGCCAGTGAGGAAGGGTAAGGACCTAGCCTGGTCGGCACAGATGAGTGCTTCGCCACTGAACTGCGACGTTTCGATCCTATGCAGACAAAGCCTCCTTTTGCCGTGGGTCGATTTTCCATTTTTCAGCCTCCTATTTATCGTACCATCTTCCCTCAGAGAGAAAGTATGCAATGAAAAGACAGCTCACTAGAAATCAAGGTAGAGGTGATCAGTGATGCAGAGATAAAAAGAAGCCAAGAAAACTGCCTACCACCCAAGATGGATTTCTTTTTTTGCCCGCTGATTCGCGCGATAGGCCTGTCTCATCGGTGCTGAAGTCATCAATGCTAACGCTCTCTCATCGGCGCTGAAGTCATCAATGCTAACGCTCTCTGCTAGAGCGGCTAAAGTCAGGCGTAGAGAGGTTAGCCAAGTGATGGGAGTGCAGCAGCGTGAGCGGCGCGGGTGTGGCTCGCTAGGCACGGAGGATACCCTTCGCTTCGATCGCATCGCTCGCTCGCACCCTCATCGAAGCTGCTGCCTTTTCACTAAGTTTATTTCCACTTCTTCGCCCTTTGACTCATCGTGGGATCCTTTATTCTTGCCATTATTGTCACTGCGGCCAAATGATAGGCTGCACGGCTGGCTAGTTTTCAAATCACGGCCAAAATAGCGTAAGAAACTTTTCAAATAAAGCGCTTCCTGCCCTTCCAGCTCTCAACAGTGGGATCTTCCTTGCAAGAACTCCGCCTCCTTAATTCTTCCGAAAAGCTCGTTTATGTGAGGTATATGTAAGGTAAGCCTGAGGTGGAAGGTGAAATAGGAGTCTAAACTTCTGATTCCTTGTTTGTGAAATTCCTGAAATGAAACTCCTATTCACGTAACCTACTCTTAGACTCCTTCCACGAAAATTAGTAGATTTACATCCTTTCACGAGACAGACGTTCGAAATACACATTTTGATGCATTCTAATAGGCTGAATTCTACGGGGTCATGGTTAGCGCGCTTGGGACACTTTTGCCACTTTTAGCTTTCACACTGATATGGAAATACTGGGGAAATTGTATAATAAATCCGATGCTCAGGTCATGATTTCTGCTCTACATATACGTGCGGCAGCAAGGTCGAAGTCGCGAAATTTTTAGGCGATTTAAGAGCGCTCTATTCAGCCCTTAGCACACACCTCAGGGATTGAATGGAACGGTTACGTATCGTGGTGATTTTTTCAACGCCCTAAGTTTGTCTTGGGTTGGTAGTCTGCACTAACGTCGATAGTTTTTGTCTGCCATTTGAACCTTGTTTGGAAGAAATAATGCATGTGGCAACCCGTCTGAGTGCTATCGTCTTACCTTTTCGTAGCAGAATTTCAGAAAAATCGTCCCAATCAAAAATAATTATTTTGACAAAGATTCTGATAGTGTCCTATTTTCCATAGCCTATACAAAATAGGTTTTATAATGTTTATCATAAACTCGATATTTCTCTAGAACCCGGTGATTGGTAGGAGTATTCCGAGCAAGTGGTGTGAGAACCACCTCGTGACCGTTTTTCGATAGGGTGTGATATAAGTGAGGGAAATGATTGGATTGCACAATGGTATGAATGCAATCACTGTTTGTGAGAGATATTCGAGTACCGGATGATTGAGCAGCTGCAGTTGACCGATAGCGTACATTATAAGCATGGCGATCAAAAGTAATGGCGTGCATGACTGGAGCGTGAGTACCTTAAAATAATCCTATAAAAATACGAGAAATGTCGAAAAAAAGGATCAGCTTGCAATGGAACTGCATTTTTACGTTTTTATTCGAAGATTTGACTCTTCTTTTTTTATATCATTACAATTATCCACTTTTCCTCCTCCGGAAAAATCTAACCAGGAAATGATAACGGGTCGAAGTAAGCATGCAATGAGAGCAAGACCGTTCAGCGTGATTTTGGACGCTGACCTCGAATCTGCTTTCAAAAGCTGTCAGTCGATTTGATGAACGGATTTTTGGAGCAAGATAGAGCAGCGATAGTGTTTCGGGCCTCACAGGCGAGGAGTAGTAGTATTCCCCCGATATGTGGTTTAGCTATAAATTTATTGAGGACCTAGATGTTCACGATTTTCGGACGAGGCAAGGGTGGACCTCTCAGGGAATTAATCCTACGATCTCTCACTCGTGAGCCCAGACCACTACCGCTGCTCTATTTTGCTTCATAGCTGCGTTCAGAAAATCGATTGGCAGATTTGGAAAGCACATTTGAGGTCAGCATTCAAAAATACATCCATCAGTGTTTGTTGCACATGTCCACTTCGACCCATAATCCTTTCCTGGGTAAACCCAACCAACCGGTCACCGACAAGAAGAAGCCTTCTATGGCAAAGACATTCATTACCCGTAAGAAGGTTGGCCGTTAACCCCACTGGGAGAAGTCTCTGCAGCTCCGGCGCCAGCTTCCACAAACCGTCCAACTCTCATTGATTGGCCTCTTCACAACAAGATGCGCGTGTATTGTTTTTGTCTAGAGGGAACTCTGAGTAGTCGAAAGTTGGAACTACTCCCGCACGTTTGAGTTTGAAGAATGGGGCATTCAGCCTTATACTTGCTCATGGAGATACAAAAATGTTTTTTGATAGAGACCCAAAACGGAGTCTTTTCCTCCTGAGTTGCTGAAAACCTTGCACAGATCTTGTCTGATGCTGACTGAAAATTAGTTGGACTTCGTAAGAATACACGACCCGAGAACATACTCAAATGTCGCTAGTACTGGACATCGAATATGTGATGTATACCACCGAGGGATCGAAGCTGAATGCCGTACCCTTTTTTCAAACGTTGATCCTATTCCCATTCTTATTTTGGTCCTACTTGAGCAACTGTCTTACACGTACGAGCCTTATCATCTCTTTACATTATCCGATTATCAAGGGCATATCAGTGATGAAGGAAAGGTCACTACCATACGCATTAGATAGAAATATGTAGTTACAATGGAAACAGAAGCGCGTGAAACCCGAGAAATACAAAACACGATTCCTTAGATCTGAACTAGCGAGCGACTTTAAATGTTATTCACGATGTAGTAGGACGTAGTCACGATCAACCTCCGCTACGTTTTTCCTTGAGGTCCTACATAGTGAAACAGAGCAAGGATTCACCTGAACATAACCCAATCATTTCGCTCGCGGCACAACTGAACAAATGGCAGCGGCGCTGGCCACTGCTCGCCTTTCCTTCGAATCTGCCGCAGCTGCGACGTCATTTTCGACGTCACCGGCATGCGCGAACGCGTTCCGCGCCGCTGGTGACGTTTCTCTCCCTCCCCCCCCCCCTGAAAAGACCGTTGGTGAGTGGCTAGCCTTTACTACGTTCCTCATGGTGGTTCTATTAGTAAAAAGCACAGCCTCTTCATTAAAGCAACAGTCCAGGCAGGGTTTCAACTACTTGGTCATTAGGCGGTCAAAACATGCCCCAGCCCAACTAAAGTTTATAGGAAATGTCTTTAATTTCAAAACCTACCTCTAAAATGCGCTGGAAGGGGTCGAAGTCCTCTTGGAGGGGGCGGATCACCCATAAAGAGGCGGATCGCCCAACATACGCTGTGCAGAGTCCGCGCTTGACTAGCGGTCGTTGCGGGACCGCCGCGCTGTATGAGGTCGATTCCATAAGAACGCAATTGAAGCGCTTCAATTTCGATTGCTGGCAAAGTAGTTATGTATTTGCAAGCATGCAGCTATTTGCCAGCAGTTGCAATTAAAGCGCATGTACTACGGGCAGGTTCGGACAACTCGTCCAACACACGTCTCCCTAAACGGCAGGGCATGTCCCTGTCTAAGCCCCAGTTGGGCGTTTTCTTCACTTTTTCTCTTTACGTTCGACCACTTTTCACCTACAACTTCCATATAGGTGCTTTTGGCCCGCAAATTCGTTCCTGGACTGTTGCTTTAATGCTGAACAAACTTGCCTTCATCAGTTGCATGTGAAGACGTCGGTTACATTTCCTCAGTCTGACGGCAGAATTTTGGAGGATATGGTATGTCTTTCTTCGGAGCACGCATATCAATATATACAGAGGTATATTTGGTATAATGAGGTAGAGAACGACAGTAAGACGAAACGGATCGGTAAATGGGATCAATGGCAGATATTCGTATACTCGGCGAGATTAAACTTGATGTACGTAATACCATTTCCCTAATGATGTCAGGATCAGTGCCCTGTGAAGTAAGGCGGGCGACGCCTGAACAAAGAACACATTTGATTTCTTGATTCGTACAGCAGCGCTTGAAGGCAAGCTCGGTATTAGTTAGTATTAGTTTGAAGGATACCGCGATGGAAATTGTAATGTCATACCTACCGAGAGCGTGCCAAGCCCGTTGCGCACAATGCGCCGGTCTAGGAGCCACTAATCGTTAGTGATGTCCATTTGACACTTAATTGCAACGCCCCTCAACCGCACCGCGATTATGTGGAGGATCAGCGCCCTCTCACACGGATTGCTCTTTTGCTGTGTTTTGTCTACTCGATAGCTTTGTCTGCCGTCGCTACAACACATGCTACCTTGCTCGGAGTCAATGTTGGCTTTCGATGACACCTCCCTTGCTTTCCTTTCCACTTTCCAGTCTCTTCCAATTCATACATCACTCGCATGCGTCTTGAATAACAGGTTTATTCACGAGACTTGTCTTATGACAAGTTGGTCGCGCCGGCTTAGAGAGGCTACACAATAAAATTTCACATCCGTTGATGGAAAAGGGTTAGAGTAAAGGCGGCGTTCATAGTTTCGATTCTGCGAGAGTAGGTATTGTGGGCGCGACACTGAAAAAGTATATGTATGATGAGCGAAGATCAGGATAGATTATAGAAATTATATGTAGCGAGAGATAGGATATGTGCTGAAAATCTGGGACGGTAGCAAACCTTCATTAATTCAGACTTAACGTGTCGAGATTAGCTCAGACCAAAGTCAGTTTAGATAACAGGTTCAGAGCGCTTCTCAACACATTAAGTCTTGTTTAACCTACAGTTAGATCATAACCAAAAAAACCATTTTAATTAGTAGTTAGAGAGTTAACTTGTAAACCTAATTCGTAATTAGGCAGAGAAAAGAAATAGTGTGAGGTCGAGGAGGCGCAGACGCCACGTTGACCCACGAGTAAAAAGTACTCCGAAGGACTTTTTACTGGAGGGTCATACGTGTCAGACGTGGTGACTGCGCCTCTTCAATCCCGTGCTCTTTTTTCTTCTCTGACCAGCTCAACCTGTTAGGAATCAAAGAATGCAGCTGCGATCCATAATCTTCAGGTACTTTTGCAACCTTTTTTTTCTTATTTATTCGTTTCCTGATATTTTGTCGTCTGAAATCTAAAGTAGGAAGCTCTTGCTTGATCTGGGCTGGATCGCACTCTCCATTCTTTATTCTTTGCTTAGAATCTCCGATCGTTACTTCTGATTGCGAGTTAAGGGTACTTTGCTACCGTCCCTGATATGTATTGATCTATTCGCTTGAAGTCGCCCAATCTACTACTCTCCAGCGATTTCAATCGATACGTATCCAATCTTGTCAGCGCAATCTCCTACTCTACTACTATCCTAATATCCTGTCGCCTACTATCCTAATCTCCCGAGTCGCGAACTATGAACGCGGCCTAAGCAGTTGCGTATATGAAAGGTTGGACACATCTCATGTAACGCATACGACTATGAATCAATGCGATGCAGATAAACTAAAGAAGACATGGCTGCTGGGAAGAGGTGCCCTCCAAAATGAAAATTGGAGGAGAACCGGCATAAATCACACAAGTGCCGTTCTTGAACCGCTTCCACGACGAGGTGGCTGGCAGAGGCTAAAGAGCTGAAGGGCTCTCTTCCGGACGCCTTGTTGCGCCTGGGCTCCACCATTGCTCCGTTGATAAGTTCACTGCTCCGCAAAGCGCCACCCATCGTTTCAATAATGGTCGTCTTCAAGGAACGCGCTAAGTCTCCTTACCGATCCAGTCGTGCACCTCCCTAGCCAATTCCAGCTGTATGACCGCGTATCACTTTCCTTTGAGTATTCAAAGATTTGAGTTTTTCCAGTAGCAGTTTTTTTCTTATTGCTCAGTTAACGCAAATTTCTGGCATTTTTTGTCTTGAGGGAATGCAAATTTTTTTTTTCGCTGAGGGACTGCTGTGTAGATATTTTTTCATGGTGCATCAACAGGGCGTAATCCAAATAAGTGAAAAATGGGGAAGCAGACGGGTCTGCAGATGTTTTATCCTCAAAATCACTAGATGTAAAGCTCTGAAAAACGGCTAATTTTTGTATTGAGAAATGCGATTCTCGACCAACATTGTGCTGAAAAATATCAAGTCAGCTGAGTGACGCTGTGTAACTAATGGCCGTGGGTCTCTCCGGCGCATCGAGCATACCTTTCTTTGACTGTCTCTGACTTCACTTCGGCGTAGTCTTCCGCGAGTTCCACTTCGCCTTCGAAAGCCGTTCCTGATCATTCAAAATCCAGTTAAATTTCTTCAATTTCATGCGAACAATTGTTATAAAAAATTTCAGCCAACAAGGCGTTTATCGTGATCAAGTTGAGTTTATTCTCGCACCGTCCATCCACCTCATGGATTGATACAATTATCCGTCAATGGCACCCCATCGTCATCCTTCTCGCAAAGCGACAGGAAGTTCGTAGCAAAGAGTCGATTAAGTGGATGGGAAGGAGTAGTCTAACCCAGATGTGCCGTTGTCGTTGCTCGAAAGTGCGCAACAATGGCGCTAGGGTCTTGCAAAGTTAGCATTTTTCAACTAATCTTAACATTTGGACGAATTACGTAGCGCCCACACCATGACGCGCAACGTGATAACTACGGCTAGCTTCTATTTACATTAATCGGCGTGGTCAGTGGAGCGCGGAGCAGCACGTTCGTACGTCCGCAGTCCCGCCCTTCCTTCATCCAATAGGACTTTCGTTTTGCGGCTTCATCGACGGGTATGATTTGCGCAAGAATTGTACCAATCTTCTTATTGTAACCTCGCATGTCAGTTGTTTAGTAAAATTTTCTTGTGCCTGTACGAGGTTGCTTCGATTGGAAGGATTAATTGCGCTTTTCATTTTTAGTCAATTCGGCTTCCACAACTTTATTATTAACCGCTGTAACCCCACAAATTCGATCTAGGGATCTCGCTTTAAAGGCACTATCCAGGATGAGAGTTCAGGTGGATGAGTTCTTAGTGGGTAGGATAAAGTCTCTCATGAAGGGGGTAGGGGTGTTCCGTTCACCCGGCTCTAAAGTGCGCACAGGGCCTAGAGTCTTCTCAAGATCGCTTCAGCCGCTTCCATTTTGCCTCATTCTATTAATACGAGTGTCCCGCTTTCATTTTTCTGTTCGCAAAGTGGGGCGTCTGCGCCATCTCATCTGTTGTGCTCTCTCATTTATTCTCTTTTCTCCGTGCTTAGCCCTCATTGCCTTAACAAAGCCAAACCGTTAGAACACGAGAGCTTTTAGTTATGTCCTTCTCAGTTTGGAAGAATCATCCGTTTTGGAGGAGGTGTATTGAAAATGCGAAGAGAAACACTCACATAGAGAAAGAACGAAGGCATGTAAACGAGCAGGCAAATGGCGGTCAGCTGTAGCCGTGTCGGTGTTCGAGTATTCACGAGAATATAGTAGCGATAGGAGAATGAAATGAACTGTGACATCAATCCATGAGCAAGAGCGTGTACCAAAGTTTCGTAGACCAACAAACAAAATCTGGAGCCGATTCGTGCGCAAGGACCGTTCGAAACAAACACTATTGCCTCTCCAGACGGGATCAACCTAAAAGCACATTTAGATGATTGGAAGTAATTTCTTAGAAGCGCCAGGTATTCACTCCCATCCCGGATTGTGAACGCATTCGACTACATATTCGATTAACTTAGTGGTTCATGGAGTCCTGCAGGTTCACGGTTGCTGAATGATGATGCTGACAAGAGCAGGTGACTGAGAGGTCACGAGGCCCAGAAATGAGGCTGTCAGAGCGAGGATTCTGTTGAACTAAAGGTGCCGTGTAGGTCTTGATGGCATGGACACGTGCTGAGGCCGACCCACGTAATCGAGGCGCAGAACAAGGGTCCAGGAGTCTCGAAGGAGAGGCGGAAATGCGTGTAAAGAAGGACTTCATCAAACACAAGGTCTCGGCAGAAGACCTTTTGAGATAGAGGAGTGTGGCGTTGCGACGACGCGAGTTGAATCTAGGGGAAGAATAGTGTGCGTCCCATTACGAATGATATACGCTGATCACGTTCTCCATTGCCCTTCCACCTTAATGCCACCTATGTATTCAAGTTTGCCTACGGCAGCCCTATGCCTAAGCAAGTAACCTACCGAGCAAGTCACCTATTCCTGACATCAAATTAGTAATATACCTGAAGTTGGCTATGCTATTTTGAACTATCAAAAACGCAACATACACAACAGTCGTAACAGTATTTTCTCGAATGTCACCAAATACTTGGGCTGAAAAAGGGGGAGTGACAAGTGGCGCGCTTACCATGCGCGTGGTTCAGGATCAAAATCCTGGTCGTGCGTCCTTCGGTGAGCCCCCTTTTTACCTACCGGTCGGTTGATTGACATATTATACAAGTTTTTACTCTGAGAGGATAGAAAAATCGCGACTTACTGGAATCGTACTGATCTCTCACCCCAGACCCTCATTTTAATAGGCCGAAATCGTATTCAATTTCCACCACTACGATTCTCAGTGGTAGTGAATGCGTTGCACTTTCCAAAATCGGATGATTCAGAGAGCCTAAGGCTTTATCCACCTACCATTGAATATCTTACAATTCTCTGAATAGTCCTCATATTTCGTGAAAACCTTCGAGAAATGCATTATCAATCCCTCTCGGAACAAAGCCTCATCTAAAATGACACTATGCAATTAAAAACTTTCGGACGCTTGAAAAACCCTGGCGAAGCAGGTCGATTGTTCGTGACTCTATTTCCAATTATTACATTTATGAATGAATTAAAGGATAAAGGATAAAGCATTTGCCGTTGATCAATCCCTTTTTGGGATGCGGCACGCATTCTACTTCCATTTGTACATTCGCAGTGGCATTTGAATGCGATGTGGCCTATACAATGACTTGCGGGGGCCAGCCGATGTTCAAGTCAGTGTTTTTATCCTCCCAGACAAGTTCTTCGTTTTTTATCCTCCCAGACAAGTCTGGTACCAATTAACCGACCCCGGAGGGATGGAAGGCTTGGTTGGCCCGGGCGACTCACGACCCAGGATTTGATCCCGGACCGCTCGCGTGGTGAGCGCGCCACTTGTCACTACACCACTTCCGCCCTGAATAGAATCTTACACACTTATATCCTCACTTCGAGTATTCCTACATTTTCTACGAAGAGATAAGAACTGACTTCAACATCGCTATAACTCCAGGTGTCGCACAGGCCAACCTCGCATTCAAATGTGCCTACGATTCTAACAAAACTGGAATGCATAGCGCACTCCGACATCGATGGCCATTGCAAAGCCTCATATTAATTGAACTGATTGATTGATCAAGAAAATACCTGTTGGATGTGAGAAATCCACAGAAGGCGATCAGAAAGTCGGCAATAATAGTGTTAATGATGAGCACCGAATAAGTACGCATTTTTCGAGGTGTATGTCGGCACACAACGTACAGTAGGACGCTATTGAATATGATACCCAATAAATTAATGAAAGTGTCGAAACAGTAGGAGAGGAGATCAATTTTGACACGCATCTGTAACTTCATCTTTGTTGTGAATAAGGCTGGCGAGCGTACCTTCACGTGGGAGGGATTAGCGACTTAGAAGGAAATGGCTAGGAAACTGGAATAGTTGCAGCGAATAGTGAGCGTACAGGTGCAGAAATAATTGCTCCCTGAAAATATGCAAATAAGTATATGGAAGTAGTAGGGGCTTAGTTGTATACGTGTTGCGGATCATTTTAACGATAGAAAAATTCATTCCTCCGCTAAGTGTTCTCCATTTCGGCAAATATTGAAGAATTGCTCCTATTTTCTTACACATTTCACACTGGACCGATCGCGGGCTATGCCGACGGACTATCCATTGTTGCATAGGAGCTGGCTTGCCGCTGAGTGGATATAGTGGAATGACAGAAATAAGACCTGACAAATCCCCTCCGGTTATTACTCTTTCAGGCAAAGCCTGGTGCGATTCAAAATTACCAGATTGGGTGGGACTCTTGTCGAGGCGTGGCCATCGCATTCGTGACGAGGTGATGAATCATTGCTGCTGCCTTAGGCCGGTGTCAGACTTTGCGAATCGCGGGCTACGAGCGTTGCGCCAGCGGATCGAGTTGTGTCCCAGCAGTTCGAACGATGTACTAGCGACTCAACACTGTAAAGTGGCGAGACTCAATTTGGAAATAGGCTCTCGCCATTTCTCGGGTTCGTGGGCATGAGAGCTCGAGTAGCGCGAGTGTCAGCGTGCAAACGAGAGAGTGTGCGTCACTTTCAGCGGTCGGTCGGCTGGCACATAGCTCGATCAGCTGGTGCAAAGTTCGTACCTCACTGGATTCGCAGTCTGACACCGGCCTTATTTGCGCGCCACCTGGTGTATATTTGTACCCCACAGTCCGCATGTTCTCATCCACACCTATGCAAGTCAAGCTATTCTAACCCGTATGATACGATGATACTTTGGTAGTATGTGTTAATTGCAATTTTGCCTTGTCTAAGAAACTTGTGAGCCAAGAAGGTCTATGGTGTCGGGAAGGGGGGGGATGCGACAAAAGGGGAACGTGGGAGGGGGGGGAAATGCTCACTGTAGCTATTAGGCGCGTTCCAGTGGAAACACGAACCGGGCTTTCATCTCGTTCCTTTTGTACAATTATAGATTCCACTTGGAGAGTTGGAGCAGTGAGGTCCCGATTCCTGTGTCGGACCGTCGTCGGGGTATATGAATTCGCGCATGATGATCCCCTAAGAGGCTGTTAAAATCCGACGCTAGCCTGCGGTCAACATTAGGAATCATGACTTCGGTTTGCAAGCTCCTTTGGTTTGCCAAGTGCTCTGAACGGTTAAGCTGTATGTAGAAGAGGCAATAGGTGTAGTGACACTACACGCACATCTTGTGGATCAGGTCACAGGGCCACCTTGTCAATTAGGAATCGGAAGCTGGCACCAACTACTGTTGTGAGAATAAACTCTAGTAAAATAAGCCGGTTTATGGCATGCACCCGTATGGCGCCCTCAGGCCTTTAGTCCATAATTAAATCTCAATGTTGGAGTTTCTGGCATATCCCAGAAGGATTTAATCGTAGGGTTGTATACCATAACAATATCAAATGAACTTGTGGACGTGACATAAAGAATCTTTCATAGGAATAGGTCAGTTCAAATCTTTAAAACCACTTATGTCACTTATTCATGAACACATAGGCAAAGATGTATTCTAGGTGTACTCCAACCTCAAATAGTCGCTTAGAAACATATGTTCCTTAGCCAAGAAAGTAAGAGGTAGGAATGGAATTGTTCTGCGGTCAGAGAAAGTTCATATGACCTAAGAACTTCTCGAAAGCTCAGCTAGAAAATGAGGATGGATCATTGGGTTAATGGGCTATTCAGCCGATGGCTGCACTATATATTGGTAGAAACTAACGTGTTCGCTTCCGCTGACAGCATTGGAGCAGCGCAATCGGATTTGCATCACTTATAGTGCCATTTGACAATGACGTTTAGACAAAAATTCAACAGGCACGATTTTTCGCACAGTTACAGTACTTGAATCATTGGGGATTGCGTCAAGAACACCGATTTACTGTCTTTTATCTTTATTTTGACATGCGTGAGAAATGATATGCGTTAACAGAGCAACATAAGAGCAACGCGCCCCGCCATCGAAAATTGTGAGGTCACAGCCGATCGTAGGTGGAGCTGATGGGTATGAGGTAATTCCGACTAAAAAAGAAAGAAGGTCTTTTGTCTTATCCTTAAAGGCAAAGTTCGGGCTCAGACCCACTTAATGAGCCTTTACGGTGGCTAGAAGCGCTAGGCACGCAAGTGTAGGGGTCGCGTCACTTCCCTACTTCGAAAACCGTTATTTAGACGCTAGGCTCTAAGAACTTTGACACGCTCCACCTGCTGCGACACGCTCCGCCCACCGCTCGATATCTTGACTGCGTCGGAATGTTGATCTGCTATGCTCTCTCTCTACTTAGACTTCTCTAGCGCTCTCCGCGCTCACATTATCTCTCATCTCCCTGCCGGCCTTTTGAACTTCTCCGCACCGTAGAGGAAATGGCTCGTATTTCCTAAGCATTTCACGATTTCTTTTTCTCTTTTCTGCACTGGCGGTCCACTACCTACCCCTACTTTCACATTTAAGTGGAATTAACTCATAATTCAATCCTGAATTGCCTTTAAAATAAGGAAGGGGCGGGGCCGGACGAGTTGTACGAACTTGCTTGCTCCATGGCTCCACTAACCCGCGCGTATTTGAATTAGCCGCTACGTAATCCACGTTGCGTGTCATGGGGTGTGCGCGAGGTATCTCGTCCATAAGTTAAGATTAGTCGCCATAAGTTCACTTTGTAAAACCCTAGCGCCATTGTCGCGCACTTTCGAGCCGCAACAACGGCACATCTGTGATACTCGCTGCTACTCTATCCATCCACTAAACAGATTTTTCGGCACGACTTCTGCTGAGGTGGGCGCTTTGAACTCAAATGATAGCACTTATTTATTTCTATCTTTTTTCAGAGCTGACAGTTTTTTGGTGAATATACGGGAATCTTTTTCAGAAATTCTCCGATATCTTTGTGGCATTTTTGAAAATTGCAATTTTTACAGTTCTGTTTTTTTATGTTCTGTCTGTAGCTTATATTTCCCTCCCGAGTTTCCTTCCATTTCATAAATATGCTCTGTGTGGGTAAAAATGGAGGAAGACCATAGAGGGAAGGAGGCGGGAGACAGGACTGACCGTGGCATTCGGCCTACTTCGAAAATTTTTTATGACTTACCTCCCCCTTCCCTCCCTCCCTCCTTTCCTTTTGAGGGGATCTCGATATGCTCCCTACAACCACAAATGAGGGCAGTCACTCACGAGCACGATCCCCCTCCACCACCCTCATCACCATGGCTGTTTCTTCAGTATTTGATTCTGAGACCAGTCGACGTGCCATCTTCGCCCAGTTTTTCT
>MU883346.1:0-12604 GCA_036418205.1 Ostertagia ostertagi | reverse complement strand
AGTCAAAGGCCCTGAGACGTATTTCAATTCAAAAACGAGTGCGAAATGAAGTGGTGGCGTCGGACTTTCTTTATCTTCCCCACTCCTTCGATGTTTTCGGCCCTTCCTATGCCTTTCGTTTCCTGCTCAGCTCTGGAGCTAATTCGATTATCATGTTGTTTGTCCCATTTGAACATCATGGACATCTTTGTTTTGAAGCTGCTTACAGCATTTGGATGCTTTCCCGGCCATTGTTGTTCCGACCACCACTCCTGCACTCCTTCTCTCGGAGTCTTTACCATCTTCTTCTCAAACTCTGGTGCAAATTGATGATTGCCTGCAGACTCTATGACTGCTGTAGGCGTAACCGGCCATGAGTTTCCAAGAGAAGTTCCTTGGCTTAAAGGCGGATTTCACGATAAGGTCGAAGGAGGGGGAGCTCATCTGATGGAAAGACATGTAGATCCTCCAAGGGTGTGGACAGAAACGCAATCGCAGCGAAGGATACGCCCCAGCGATCTGGCACGACCCTCATTGCGGCGCTATTGGCGCGGCACGCCCACCAACTGGCTACGCACCAGTCGTTTCGCAGGTCTCTAGTCGTTAGCAGAGAGAAGAGAGAGAGCGTTAGCGTTGAAGAGGGCAGTACCAATGAGAGCTGCATCGGTGCGGGAGGAAAGGGTCCCATTTTTTTGGGTTCTAAGCCGTTCCTCATGGTTCTCCCTCTGAATACTTCTACCTTGATTTTCGTGTGCGGCCTTTTAGAGAGGCTTCCGCTTTTACGTTTGCCTTACCCTACTCAATCACTATAGTGAACCTGTCCTTTTCATCTCCCACCGCACTATCCCCTTCATTAATTCAATGATTTTCACCTGCAATGAGGTCTTCTGGTCGCACGATGCAGAGAACTCACGAAAGTGTAAAATTGTGGGGGGGGGGGGGATTTTGGGAGTGATGCTTTCCCTCTGAACGCCTGTAGTTAGAATGTTCTATCACAGTGCAACCCATCTTTTGCCATTAAAAACCGAACAGCGCCACCATTACGGCACCGCAGCTTTATTTTGTCAGAATCTCTTTCTGAGTCGAAAGCGCCCAGGTGAATAAACGTCACCTAACGTGGTTTTCAATGTATCGATCATGAATATGCTGTTTAGCAAGAACCTTGTACGAGCTCATTGTTTCAGTGCACATATTTGATCTGGATAACTTATCTATAGGAGGATCTCACGATAAGGTCGTGGAAGCCAAACTTACCTAACGAAAAGACAGGCGCCTCTTAAGAGTGCGGACCGACATGCAGTTCACTGGCAGGAATATACCCCCGGTGATCGAGCATGGCCCTCCCCGCGGCGCTATCGGCGCGGTACGCCCATCGACTGGCTGACCACTCGCCGCAGGTCTCTAGGAGTTTAGCAGAGAAGCCTTCAAGAAGCCTTTAGGAGGAGACCGATGAAAGTCGCATCAGTGCGGAATTAAACGGGCAAAAAAGGGGTCCTTTCTAGATTTTCGTCGTTTCTCATAGTCTTTTCTTCATCCCCTTACCACTGACCACCTCTATCTAATTCCAATACGCTGTCTTTCTAGTCGTAAACTCCGCCTTTTACTCAAGAACTCCAAATTCCCGTCTTTTTCTGTTCCAAATAGGGCGGAAGTGGTGTAGTGGCAAGTGGCGCGCTTACCACGCGAGCGGTCCGGGGATCAAATCCTGGGTCGTGAGTCGCCCGGGCCAACCAAGCCTTCCATCCCTCCGGGGTCGGTTAATTGGTACCAGACTTGTCTGGGAAAATTTTACTGACTTGAGCATCAGCGGGCTCCCGCAGCCGTTGTGGCCAAATCGCATTCATATTGTCCCTGCGCTTTCGAATGGAAGTAGAATGCGTGGCGCATCCTGAAGTGGGACTGGTCAAGCAGAACGCTTAACCTTTTTTAATCCTTTCTGTTCCTTATTGGTCCTACATTGACGGCTCACATTTTGTTTCCAGGTGAAGAACTTTCGACTGCTCATGAAGAAACAGCGAGAGAAGGAGAAACTGAGGAACCTGCGAATGTGGAGCACCATTTTATCTGTTACGTGAAGAAAGACGGTGTTCTTTATGAAATAGGTAAGCCTATGAGTGAAATCACTGGCTGATGGTATCTCCGCACAAGTCCAACCCCTTCTAACGGTGTAACTTTCTTTCTTGGTGTTTCTCGGTCTTGAATCTCCAATGAAGCGCGCGTGAATGAATTTAAAGGTAGCGAGTTCGAGTAAGTGTCGGTACCATGGAAGTATATGCATCGGTAGAAGCGGTAGCCAGGCGACAAAATAGGCTACATATGATATTTTCTCGGCGTAATATGCGCTACTTTGCAAAGCAGCAGCTTTAAACTTGAAGCCAGCCTGCCTCCTCCGTGACTCCTCCACTCTCAGGCGTTATCGAAGTTGGCGATGTCGCTATCTTTAGCGATCGACTTTTATTGTGCAAGTACTTCGCATCAAATGGGTGTATATTGTCGATGTCGTCTCGCAAGTTTTGTCGAGGCATACTCGTCCAAACGACCAGCATCCGAGCCATAAACTCGTTCATGGTCAATAATCAGCGCTACTGCCCCATTTCTTGAGATCTGGACGTTGCTTTTGGTACATTCTTCGCTGCCGCTCCCTATAGCACCTGTGCTTTCATATGTGATCAAAATCAGGTTATGATGACTGTGTCTTTAAGGGCACACCCCGCGATCAATTTCATTGGGGAAATCCTCCCGCGTCAATGTAGTTGGTAACTGCAAAGATTCTGCCACTTTCGCGCTTCGAATCGCGTCATTAACCGATCGAAAGCGCATGGCCATGGCCCTAGAGGCTTATTACTTGAACCTTCAGCCTGGAAAAATCTGGCTGCTAACCTTGATATCTGCGTCTCGCTCGTCCCCTATTCTCTTTCTGACTGTTACCTCGTCTCGGCACTACTTGACTCCCTGTCGCTGCTTTCGTCCACGTTCAAAAAGGAGTACGGTATCAACCAGTTTCACTGATTTCTTTTCCTTTTAACGTAGCAACCACACTCAGGTAACCAGCGTGTATTACTGGATTTAAAATCATCTATCAAGGAGAATGTCGGACAAGCATGTGATCGACGTAAAATTCATCGCGGAACATCATCAATTGCTCGTCTTCAAATGGCATGAGAGGAACACATGGCGCGATGCTCGTTCACGCAACAGCCAACGCTGAGGGCACTACGATAATTCGATCGAAAAACTGCAATTTCTACAATCTAAGTGTTGAAGCGCGAAGTAAAGCGCAGGGAGGCCTAAACATCTACCTATCATTTTAAGCAATTTTTCGGGCATTTTCGGGCCGCTTGGGACAGCGTGACGCGCTTGCGCGCCGCACGCGCGCTGCTAGTGTTATTGTGAGTGTACACCGCATTTATGCATTTGTGCGTTCAGTTGATTATGCCTCAATTTATGTATAAACGACATGCGAAAGCAAAAATAGGCATGCCTTGGATGAGCGAAGGTTTTCTGAGTCCTTCAACGCTTTCAGTTCGGTTCATTCCAAGTTCCGTACATTAGCGTGAAAAAAGAGCAGTAACGTAAACACAGAATTCCACGATGACAGATATGCTTTTATATCTCTAATAATGTTTTTTTACGAGCGAAAGTTGATAAAATTTTCTTTCCGTTGCTATTAAACATCCTTTTGGTAGGGATTTTCCTCTCTGTCTCCCTGATTAATATGTTACAAATGACTACCTACACATTCTGGAAATGCTTTCGTGCGGATTCACGACCCATGTTTTGTGAGTTCACCTATCGAAATCCATGAGTGGCAGGTAAGACGGCGCGTTCTCGAAATCGGGCTGGTCCCACGCGTCAAAAAAGCCGAAATGCCCGCTGTAGTCAATGCGTTAATAAGTGCTTGTCTAAATAATGTGAATCGATGATGCTTCCACAGCGATGTTTTCTTCGCCCTTCCCGCGCTTTAGCTGGCAATTGGCGTTGTTGCGTGCTGAATCTTTCGTTTTTTTCTGCTTGTCCAGTTCCTTCGTTCTTCATTTAAGATTTGTTCTCTGAGGAAATGTATTTTCGACCCCTTCTCAATTCCTTTGCCTTCTTTCATTTAATATTCTTGCGTACTGGTGTGGCAATAATTCCTGATTGATTTTTCCCATCCCCACTTCTGCCTATGTAGTTGTCGTATTTCATGTCCTTGCGGGATTTAAAGGCAAGATTCGGGATAAAATAGGTGTGGAAAAGCGTTCAGTTATGAAGCTATAGGTGGGAGGTGGTCTGTAAAAGAGAAGGAAAGCAAACGAAAACCGATTACGCCCCGTACGGAGACCTCCCCTATTTCAGCCACATTCCACCTTGGATAGAGAAGAGGCGAATTGGACGAGTTTCACGAACCTAACTCTACTTGCTCCAGTGTCAATAACATTGGATCGCGCTGGGACCACTGCCTCAAATGCGCCCGCGCTTTTCAAGCAGCGCCACGTGGCAACCGACAGCGAAGGGTGGGGCTTGCGGACGAAGGTGTGAGTTGCGGGTTGGACGAGCTCCTTGCGCCTTTGTCGCGTACTTTCAAGCCGCAAAAGGGGCCCGACATCAACACTTGTCCACCTGCCTACTACCCCCCTGGATGAACATGCGCGAGGCCCGCCGATCGCGGAAGTGGTGTAGTGGCAAGTGGCACGCTTACCACGCGAGCGGTCCGGGGATCAAATCCTGGGTCGTGAGTCGCCCGGGCCAACCAAGCCTTCCATCCCTCCGGGGTCGGTTAATTGGTACCAGACTTGTCTGGGAGGATAAACACTGACTTGTACATCGGCTGGCCCCCGCAAGTCATTGTATAGGCCACATCGCATTCAAACGCCACTACGAATGTGAATGGAAGTAGAATGCGTGGCGCATTCCATCAACGCCTAATATTTTATCCTTTATCCTTTTATCATGATTCTGAGACAGTAAACGATGCGTTTGTGTGATCGCACATCCAAACCGCGAAAGCACAGCGCAAAAAGATTGATTCTGTAAAGATCAGGCGTATAAGAATAGAAGGCTGTTATTGTAACCAACTTACAGTATTTAAGGATCTGACGTATAATATCTAAGGTTATGTTGTTTGAATAAACAAGTCGAATTTCAGATTCCTGTGCACCATTCCCTCGTCCGTTGGGCAATCCTTCGGAAGACGAAGCATTAGTGAGCGCAGCTGGAAAGCATATAAAGAAGTTGATGGAAGACATTAGTGATGCCTCATTTTCGGCAATGGCCTTGGTTAAGAGTTAATGCTTGCCGTCTGGATACGGGAATTTTCAAGGATGTATTTTTTCATGTACCGTTGTGTTTCATCAACTCTCACTTCAATCTAAATAAATACGTGTTTTAAGTAATTCTTCACTCTCGGAAAGGTTTCCAATAAGCCTTGGGTGATGCTTCTCATCAATTTCCCCCCAGAGAAATTTTTCTCTTTTTATGTGTTCTTCAAATCCGCTAATTTGCGAGTGGACTCACATGTTCTCAAAACTTTCAAAAGTAGGCGGAAAGGGAGAAAAATCAGAAGCTGGGCCATTATCTGAAATGTGCATTCCATCCTTCCTTGATACGCCAGCTTTCTCTTCTTTGGTCAAGGTGGAGTTGACGATGGGGTGGAGTTGACAGTAAATGTTGCATCAATGCGGAAATCAAGGGTTCAGAAGAGTCTCATTTCTCGGACTCCGGACCGTATCTCATCGCTTTTTCTTCAGTCCCGCAGCACTGACCACTCCTTATTTCTAGCAATTGCTTTCTGCAATCTTGCGGGCACTTCCTTGAAGGCAGTTCCTTGATGGGTTGAATGAGAATATTAAGAGTTGGTCATGGTGCAGGGAAGCAAAAAATGATGTAAGAAACGGCTCAGAGCCGAGAAAGGTGACCTCTACTAAACCCTTGATTCCGCTCTGCATGCAGCTCTTGTTGTTTTCACACTACGCTCTCGCCGTTCGAACGGCTAGACTCGGATCGCGAGGAAACGCAGCGGAGTGAGCGGCGCGGATTCGGCCCCGTCAAACCGCTAGGGCCATGCTCTTAGATGCGAAAAGCATATCTGCTTTCACAAGGAGTCTCGTGCCGTTCGAATAAATCTGTTTCCCATTTTTGACTTTCGACTTTACCGTGAAACTCTTTGAGGGCGAATTTGTGACGAATCTAAGATTGTCCACGCAGCGTTTGACGGTTGTTGGTGGGAGACGTAGTGTAAGGAACACATTTAGCATCTAAGAGGCTGGAGGTAGAGCTTATGCTTTTACTCCCTAGGTAAGTGAAGTGAGCAAAGTATAGGCAGCATCACGCGCCGCGACTCGTCCTCCGACTCTGCCTTCTTGCCGCGCGATGGGCCTCCTGGGGGGTACCCCTAGTTTTGCAAGGGGGAAGTTTGGGGTGAGTGAACCGTTTAGCTTTCTCTTCCACACCCACCCTGGAATGTCTTCCCGTGCGAAAATTGTGATTGCTGAAGGCGATAAAATTTCTCGCACCTCTTGCTTTCCCTCGCTCCCACTTGTTAGTGACCTAGACTCGGCAAACACTTTCTAGCTCCGGAAGCTTAACTTGTAGCGCCCGGTAGGTGAGAGGCATTTGTCCGGTATTTGAGAGGTGAGGGTTCGAGTCCCGCCTGTTGCGAAATTTCGTGAATAACCCAACATTCTTGCGAGACTTTCTCTAGCATTCATATCCTTTCTCTGAAGACGTGAAATCTGGGAGGTTTTCATTGTGAGGGCGGAAGTGGTGTAGTGGCAAGTGGCACGCTTACCACGCGAGCGGTCCGGGGATCAAATCCTGGGTCGTGAGTCGCCCGGGCCAACCAAGCCTTCCATCCCTCCGGGGTCGGTTAATTGGTACCAGACTTGTCTGGGAGGATAAAAACACTGACTTGTACATCGGCTGGCCCCCGCAAGTCATTGTATAGGCCACATCGCATTCAAACGCCACTACGAATGTACAAATGGAAGTAGAATGCGTGCCGCATCCCAAAAAGGGATTGATCAACGGCAAATGCTTTATCCTTTATCCTTTTTATTTGTAAATTTTTTGAAGTTATAGGTTGTTGACAAGGTGCTTGTTTTGTTTTTCTTTCTCATTCCTTTTTCATATCGTCATCTTTGATTAGTGGTTGGAATGAGGAGGTGTTCTTCAGCTGCGGTTTCCTGCTGGCTTTTGGTCTCGTTTCACTGTCCGAATTCATTTCGTTTGTTCGACTAATTAAGGAGCGATTGCCAGAAAGAGCTCTTCCTCTGAGACCTTTACGTATTACGGTTGCTAATCAGATTATCTTTATATCACTGCTGCTGCCATATTTGGTTTGCAAGTGCACTTTGAGTATCAGTCGAATTCGCACATCGATTTTTCAGCTTTATTTTCCAACAGCTGTATATAATTTTGTTTTATACAGCTCTTAAATTTTTTTTCAGAAAAAAATCAGTTTTTTATAATTTAATCAATTTTTCATAACTTGGAATGCATCTTGGCCTCACAGCTTCTTTCTTCCACTTCAGTCATTTACTACAGGCATTTGTTGCCTTCACCTCATCGTTCCAAAGCTTGCTAAGTTTCTGCTTTCCTGACAAAAAGCTTAGGTAGCACACTACTTACCGCCCTGTCCTGAGGTGCTATACAAGGTTAATGTGTTGACAGCTTAAGTTCTGATTTGCTGGTCAGATTGGTTCCTTGGGGCGTCTACGCATACTTCGGAATTGATGTATTGGAGGTAAGTCCCAACTGCGACAGCCCTACAACGAACAATACCATGTTTGGGTTGCAAGGTTTCCAAAAAAAAAAGACAAAGGGTGAGAGCGTAGCTGGAAAAGCACACACTTTGTGTCTTATTGGGCCCTCAGCCTTTTGAAGATGATAAAAAAAAGAGGAGATGCTGTGATAGTGAGCATTTGTGAGAGCTCCCAGACATCGCGCTACAAAACGCTGAACAGCCAAGGCTCACGGTTGACAGATGTCCTGACGACCCCATATTTGTCACGCGATCGACGCGACAGATTGCTCAGGACTTGTCAGCGTAGTTTAGACGTACCCCTTTGACCCAGCAGCGGTCACCGATCGAGTCCTCCTCGTAGGCCAGATAACCAGTACGACGCTAGCTCGATGGTCACAGATTCTCCCTCACGTAGAACCGAGGCAAAAAATATTCAGAACGCTAGCGTTTCTTGAGTGCGGAGAAGCTGGCTCACCACAGGGAAGAATGATAGCGTTACTGACACGGCTAGCGCAAGAATTTCGTTGACGAACTTTGAGGACCGGTGATTCCATACTTGCAGTTTGTCGTTAACAAAGTATTTGTACATAAAAGGGGTTTTGTGTTTTGAAGGCGAAAGCATCAAGATCTGTGGTGGCTGCTCTGCTCGCCACAGGGAAAATGTTGGCGTTACTGCGGCAGCAGCGCTGGAAATTGTGTTTGATGAACCTTCAGAAAACCGAGTGGTTCGCATCCTTCGCAGCTTGTCCAAATAACATAGTATCTTCTACTTGGAGTTTTGAGTTTTGGTAGGCCAAAAGCATTAGATCTGTGGTGCTGTATTGCGGAACGCGTCACTGTGCCATGATATTGGCGCGAGTTTCGCATACCAAAAACTGGTCGCTCCTGTCAGAGCAATCGGTTCGTTTCGCATCGTCATCGTTCGGTCGATTCGCTGTTCTGTTTGCTTTTTCTTGATGGAAGGCCAAATGATCATTTTCCAGTTCTGTCCAATTGAAGTGCTTGGAGGTCGATGAGATTCCTCAGGTCCTAAATTCTGACTTGTTTAACTTTTAAGAAACTCTTCTAAAACTGTTCGTACACAGTTACCTGTCAAATGACTCATTGACTTGTTGGAATTTAACTGCATTACTGCATTGAAATGGTTGTTGTGCCCACATAGCCAATGTTTTTGAGAGAGATCTAAGATCATGCGAGTGATAGTAGACGGTTTCGAAACAATCTGGTTTGGCTTGGTAATCGACACGTAGTTTCCATGAACGGAGAGATCATGCGCCAGTGAATGAACTTTGGCGCAAGATTTGTCCTTGAACTGGGCGAAGAGAGTCATACGTATCTTTCCACTTGAATTCTGTTTTTTTCATCGAATGGCGATGAATTCGTGACGTAGAATTACTATAATGTATGCTATACGAAGTTGATTTAGCTGATGAATCAGTCCTATCGAGATGCGCCACGCATCCGTCTACGGTTTGGACTCAAACGAACACATAGATCGTCCTCGGCCTGTACTGATTTTCGCGAAGTCGGTACGATGGTTTTTCTCAGAAAGGAGAAATTTCGATCACCAAATCTAGGCAAGACGAAGAGAGAAGGGCAATAGAAATGATACAATCGTCTAACTGCTCATCGACGCCGTCCATATATGGGCAGGGCTTTATTTTTGATCTACATTCGAAGTATAACATATCATATATTTATCATATTTAAACACACTATTTGTTGTTTATCTGTCCCCATTTAATATAACATTGTCTCATTTGTGCAATAGTAAATAAATAAATAAATAAAATGGGCAGGGCACACGGACCTGCACGGCCTACAATCACGCAGCCCCTGTGCGAGAAGTGCTAATTGTTGGGTGGAAGCAAACCCTCGACGTACGCCAACCTGATCGACCAAGCCTTCCATCCTCCGGCGTCGGTTTTTTGATACCAGTACCGTCTTTGAGGAAGAAATTAATGACTCGGGTGAAAATCCAGTTGGGGGGCACACTTTGCTGATCTTAAATGTATCGAACACTACGGATAAGATAATAAGTGAACGACTCATTTCGAGCGTACTTTTGATAAGGACCGGTGGATGTCCTACATTCCACACTACCTGCCCACATCCCATCCACTTTTCTGCACAGGTGATCCACCCTGGAGCTCCTGCACCCTTAGCCCCATTGCGGAGGTGTCCTTTCTCCCTGGTTCAGGACCGTTCCCATATGAGCAATGGTAGAACGGAATTGTGAAGACGCTTAGGTGAGGGTAGCCTCCACATTACATCGCGAAGCTTATCAGGAAAGTACGCCTTCAATGAGCTGAATTACGTGTCTATAATGCTCTCATTCTTACCTTGAGTGTTGAAAAAAACGATAAGTGGCCGCTCTCCCTTCGAGCTCTGCGTTTTCACCATGGCTGTAGCTCGACTGCACCCTTTCCCAATTTATTGCAACGCCCCGAAATCCTATTCAAAATACCACTGCGATTCTGAATGGAATTAGCGTGCGTGGCGCATCCTGAAATAGATTGATCAATTGCGAATGCTGCCCATTATCTTTTATCCCTTTCACGGCAATCCCATAAATTGATTCCGCGGCACCAAATCGTCTTGTGGTTTCTGATAGGTGGTGTTCGTATTCAGCGTTTTGAAGATTAGTAGCATTTGTAAAAAGGATTCCATTCGTATTGAGCAGGGGAACGGTAGAGCAAAAGAACTGAAGGTTTTGTAAACTAGGCGCATACGTGGGAAGGAGTGAATGCGTTTCGAATAAAGGCAAGATTCGGGATTGAATTGATGAGATAATTCCACTCAAATATGAAAGTAGGGTAGGAGGTTCAGCGCCAGGGGAGGAAAAAAAGGAAAAAAATCGTGAAATACACAAAAATACGAGCTTTTTGCTCTACGCTGCGGAAGAAGTTCAAAAGGCCGGCAGGGAGATAAGAGATAATGTGAGCACGGTAGTGCTAGAGAAGTACGAGTAGAGACAGCATAGCAGACCAAGCATGCAGATAGAGATGTCGAAGTGGTGGGCCTGTTGTCCAACCTGGTGGAGCGTGTAAAAGGTTTAACGCTTTCGAAAGTGGAAGGCAACGCGAGCCGTCGCAATTGCGTACCTATCGCTTCTACCCACACAAAGGCTCACTAGGTGGGTCTGAGCCCGTACTTTGCCTTTGAGGTTGACGGTCTTGTTTTTACTTTATCAGCCGGGCACGTTCCTCCGTCGTAAAATTCAAAGATACATTTTCTCGGATTCTGCGATCCTCCAACTATTCTGAACGACTTATCCAATTCTTCTCTTTCATTTTCTCAGCGCAAGAGTGTTCATCAGCCTCCATCGTATCAAATCCTTCTCGCATAGTTTCCAAATTCTCCAGCTTATCGAAAAGCTGGGCAACAATTAATACTTGGCGGTGAGCCTCCCCTATCATTTTGTATTTTTTACATTCGAGAGGTAAATTCGCGGAGGACCCACGTACCGGTACATATATCGAAGTAGCGATAATGTCAGCAACTAAACACACCAGAGAGATGATTCCTTCTGAAGTGGATACGCTTCTCCGTGAACATGCTTCTGAAAAAATGTAGGTGGAAAAGGTAGGGCATGACTTCATCAATGTTACCGATAACGAGAGGTTCAATAAAGTGTGTACACGAGGAAAACTTGTCTTCCCGATCGATCAGACTGAATCTTCGTCGTGCATCTTCCGGGCGGAGGAGATGCCTAATTATTGGTGGTACATATAAGTTTGTAGCTGCTAAAAAAATGTTCGACAAATTCTGTAATACTTTTTCTCGGACTACGGTAGCAGTTCTCCATGAATGCAAAATATTCCGCAATACATTTGACATATAAAAATTATGAATTGGGATTCTATTCTGTTATTGAAGGGCGGAAGTGGTGTAGTGGCAAGTGGCACGCTTACCACGCGAGCGGTCCGGGGATCAAATCCTGGGTCGTGAGTCGCCCGGGCCAACCAAGCCTTCCATCCCTCCGGGGTCGGTTAATTGGTACCAGACTTGTCTGGGAGGATAAAAACACTGACTTGTACATCGGCTGGCCCCCGCAAGTCATTGTATAGGCCACATCGCATTCAAACGCCACTACGAATGTACAAATGGAAGTAGAATGCGTGCCGCATCCCAAAAAGGGATTGATCAACGGCAAATGCTTTATCCTTATCCTTTATACTTCTTTGGCTCTGATCACTGCTCTGAGGCGGTTTGAAGCGTGGGAAGACGCTGTTCTTGCTACTACAATGAGCATGACCCCCGCGGTATCAATGTGCATAAATATCTATTTAGCGGCATACACGCGATTCGCCTCGCCTCGAATCTCCGAAGATCACATGGTGTTGTGCTGTTTGCTGAGCATTTCTCTGTATAAACAGATCCCACGTGTGATGGCATCATACCTGACTTGATTTCTCGTCAAGGTCTGAAATAGGAGCACACCAAATTTCTTACAAATCAATAGTACACTACAGTCGAGAATTTATGAATGGAATGGCAACCAGTTGAGGCGGAGCAAACGTCATACGCAACCCTGACCGATGCAATGGAATTTCCACCCCAGGTGGTGCTCGCACTCATACACTCAGAACGGGAAGCTATGAGCGAGCTTCGGCAACAACGGGCGCTAGATTTATCGGGTTTTCAAGTCTAAGCATCCCGTGACCAGGTACCGGAGAGGTCGTACAGCTAAGAGCTATCAGTGTGAAAAAGGGCTGATACTCGGAGGAGATGGTTCAAGACTACGCGGTTTTTGTGGAGGTACTTGTTAATTTACATGAACCCTGCGATCTTTTTATCGTCGGCCGCCGCGAAATCACCTAATCTTGTTGGTTTTTTTTGAACTGCACTGCTCTTGACAGTAGTTTGAATTCGCTGGACGGCATGGGTCGACCGTGACGGTCC
>MU883345.1:0-17331 GCA_036418205.1 Ostertagia ostertagi | reverse complement strand
CTCATTACATATGGGACGACCCAATTCATGTGGCAACACTGTCACCCGTAGAATTTGTGTGAGCATTGTTCTTTGCAAGCACTGGCACTGCGTAGGCCTGAAGAAAAGGGAAACATTTCTCAAGAAGAGGTAGCTGTCGACTAGCAAAGAAACCTCACATATTCAGAGGCTCTGAAGGAAAAGCTCGAATGCGGTATTATGACGAATGAAACTGAGTATGGAGATGGGAAATGGAACGACAGTGGAGAAAAAACGAAAAGAAACCGTCAACAAAACCCCCCTCCCACTAGCAGTGAAGGAGGCTTGCTTGGGAAGAGGCACGTCCAAACGAGTTTTCCGGATATGCCAGCCGTTCATCGGTTGATACGGCAATCAACCTAGCTGATTTCACACGTTATGCCAGCCACGCACCACTTCCGAGGTGGGCGGGCATAGCTGATGCAAGAAGCTATCGCTGTAAATAGTAGGCCAGGCCTTATCGCCGCGCCATCGAGTCAGGAGCGTTGCGTCACCCCTCTGAGTGCAGCCAGCCCATACTAGTGATGGAAACACTTCCATGAGTGCTTTATCCTGACTCGTGTCTTTAAAGGCAAGATTCGGGATAAAATAGGTGTGGAAAAGCGTTCAGTTATGAAGCTAGAGGGGAGGTGGTCTGGAAAAGAGAAGGAAAGCAAACGAAACCACCGATTACGCCCCGCACAGAGACCTCCCCTATTTCAGCCGCATTCCACCTTGGGATAGAGAAGGGGCGCGTTGGACGAGTTTCACGAACCTAACTCTAGTTGCTCCAGTGCCAATGACATTGGTCGCAATGGGACCGCTGCCTCAAATGCGCCCGCGCTTTTCAAGCAGCGCCACGTGGCAACCGACAGCGGAGGGTGGGGCTTGCGGAGGAAGGGGTGTGTTGCATCTCGGGTACCCGACAGGAGGCCGGCCGCGCTGCGAAGGTGGAGTCAACGGACGAGTCACAGCGTTTAGTGCAGTGAAGGACCTACAATGCCACATTCTATTTACAGTCGATATCTCGAAGTCTGATTGGGCGTGTCACCGGAAATGACGTGGCAGCCACCGCACTTGATAGAAGTTGCGTGGCGGATAAGCTGCTTCCAACACGCTTTGCTGATATTTATCCACACAACATCTATCAAGTGCGGTGGCTGCCACGTCATTTCCGGTGACACGCCCAATCAGACTTCGAGATATTGACTGTAAGTTGACGCGAAATCATCACAGTATGCGCTGCCACTCGTTGGTTGACTCTGCCGTCTTTGCCGCGCGACGAGCCTTCTGGAAGCTACCCGACAAGCTCTTGCGCCTTTGTGGCCGCACGTTTCATCGCCACAAAGACGGCGCGACATCAATGCCTGCTTAACACTTCCTGGGACAGGCCCGCGTGCCCCATACCGGAGCGTTCCTTCAAATATGCGTATTCTTTGTGGCAATCACTGCCAGCTACGTATACTGTAGATAGCATAAACAGTGTGGCTGCTTAACTGCTTCGCTGAGGTACCCTGCGTATCGCATTATTTCTAGCATTCAAATACCTTTGCCATCGTTTAGTCCTCATGTCCTTGACTCAGTTAATCTATTATAGATGCACCACCACATCTTCGTCATTTTTGTCGCTATTGTTACACTACCGAGATGCCATAGCTTTTTTGGCTTCGGCAAAGTACAGTCGGTGGCCGCAGACGGTAAACTGTGGTGTAACGGCCATCCAGCGGCAAACGTCAAAGTGAAGCTGTTCGACGCAGGAATTCGTGAGTTTTGTGCTATAGATCCTTGGCGGGGCGCAACAAGCAACATGTCAGCACACAAGTTTGAGTGCAGCGCATTACGTTCCAGAAAACTCCTTGTCTTGAAATTGGGAAATGGGGGTAAACATCTACAAACAGTTAAAATTCGCCACAGGTGCAGTTGACAGCAACGCCCTTAGCAAGGTATAAAGGATCTCACAGGGTGAGAGAGGGGGAAGATGGGACCGTTTGAGGGGGCACTCCCCAGTTTTCAAAAACATGTTCTAGATGTATGACACCCACTACCATGTTGGATTTCTGCTCAACGGTACCAGCGGTGCCAAAAATGAAAACCACCGCGATTGATACGCTATATTGATGGGGATCAGCTTACTCTCTTGAACGCCCTGCTCTCTCTCTAGAGTGTTTTGGCTTTTCTGATCGTTTTGTCTCGCCGTCGTACCACATCCAACACGAGGTCAAGTTCTCAAATTTAGCGTCTCCGAAAATTTCTCTTGCTTTCTTTTCCACTTACAGTTTATTCCGCAGCCTCAAATAACTTCGTCCCTACACCGGTCGATTACAGCCTTCTTACAGTTTTAATTTTTTTTTTTTTTTCCCAAGGGGGGGCTTGCCCTTAAGAAAAGCACGGATTGCCTAAACGACCCCTTCCCCTTGTCGGAATGAAGCAGTGAGAGGTTAGGGAAAGGAATTTTCTAGTTCCTCTATGCACGGAGGAATAGCACAACGTGTTCAACGCGGATTTCCAATTGCTTTCAGAGGGGGTCTTTTGTTTTCAATGCAGCAAAAATCGGTTAAAGAAACAACTTGACAATAAAATCGGTTTGGTGAGGTAATCAAGGTTGACTGATGACGGGAAATAGACGTGTCTGGACGTGTTTCCTGAACACCGTCTATCTCGTCCACTACATTTTATTACACGTCACATGCTAGCGGTGTGAGGTATCTCGTCCGTACGGTAGTGTAATAAACGGATTTGTCTGCTGCGACGTGGGAGTAACCTTACCATTAGTAACTGTGATTGAGACAAGTAGAAAGGAAGGTTTATTGAGATCAGAAAAATCGACAATAAAACACAAGAATAACTGGGCGATGTGAGGCGGATTGTATCGATGGGACCGGTACCACCGAGCCGAGGTCACTAACCAGGTGAAGGGTGCAATTCCTTCTCTAGGCTGAGCCGAGAGGCTCTCTCCTCCAAGCCACTAAGGCCAAATCACTGAGCCATTAAGGCTCCTCTCGGCCACTCAGGCCGATTCACCGAGCCACGGAGGCTCCCCACTCTCGGGGCCAACTAAGGCCAAACCAGTGATCCACTGAGGCTCTTCTCACCATGCCACAAAGGCTACTTCTAAGCCTAGGCCCCCCGGGCCGTACAGCTTCCAACAAACTACACCACTGAGGCACCACACAGATGCCACTGAACACTAGAATGCTGGATTCAGGAACACCACAACACTGGAACGCCGGAGCTCTGGAACTGGAACTGAGGTGCTGCATAGGAGCCCGCGCCAATCGTTTTCACTTCCGACAAGGCCCGGTTTTTTCTTTTTTCCGATGACAACGCCAATCGACAACCACCGCTTCCTATATCCTCACCGTGCTCAGATCAGCCTGCATCTCTTAAGGCATACTGTCTTCCCCCGCCCCTTCAATGGCCGCCATCAAATCACTTCGTAAACTCTATCGTCTTTGTAACGCAATTTCGAGCCGCAACAACAGCAAGTCTGTGATAGTAGTGGCCTACGCTATTGCAGCTACGGAATAGGTTCTTCGACACGACTCAATCTTGGGTTGTGGCTCTGAAATGCGGTCACAGCTGCTTTAAATGAATTGCGGTGAAATGAATGCCACTATTTTGTTCATGGCTACTATGGCTCCTTCTCTTTCTCATTTGACTCGATAACGACCAGCACTCCTTGTCTAAATTCGAGCAACCCACCATCTTAATATATGTAAGTTGGAATATACAGCACAGTGTCCCTTATAGCCACGATAATACATTTTCATGCTGTGAAATGCGTGGCTAAAAAATGGGCATCATGGAACTGTTCGAGGGCTGTGAAGGTGTAAGTGCTTCTCAGCACAGTCTAATCATGCAGCGCACAATAACATTGTTTGCAGTATTCGATACAAAACTGGCCGAATCTCGATCTGATCCTAAAGGAAGGTTCTACCTGGCCGGATGGAAAAGAGAAGTCTCAAGTATCGATCCAAAGCTCAACATCTACCACAAATGTAATCGCGTAGCGGTGAGAAGTATTGCATATCAAAACAAGGCTGAATGCGAGGCGAGATATTGGGCTGTCTCATAATTCCTGTCCGGATCTTGACAATTTTGTTTATATATGTTTTATCCCCCTTGGGGAACAGGTGATCGAACTAAGCACCATTATGGTCACGCATGCATTTGCTAGGGAACGCTTGCGTGCTTTCCTTCCAAAATGACAGAAGCTAGGGCTAAAAAATTGGGAGGAGTCGTTTCTGCGGGTACGTATTCCTTCCCTTTTTCCTCTCGCAGATGCTGATCCAGGGCGCAGTGGAGGCGATAGTCTGGTGGAGCAATACCATGGACCGTGGATACGGTGTCGTGGTCGTGCCTATTTCCTAAGAGCTTGGCGAATCGGCATTGCAATGTGAGGTCGGGCGTTCACGCGGACAACGGAGATTCTGAGATGTTTTTAAAGGTTCTATCTCAATGTTTGTCTTCATACAGTGGAAAGTTCGCAAACCAGGCCACCTAGGGAGTACAAAAAGGAGGGCAATATCCTATGAATACAGAGCTTGGGGTTTGCTAACCTGGAAGGACCAGGCTGCAAGGCAGCATTGCCACGTGTATTTTTAGCGGTGGACTCATGAATTCACCTCTACTGGTTATCGACTAGGGAAGACTCTCTTATATAGCAGATTATGGTTGATTCCCTTCTGAATTATGGCGCCTGCAGTCCGGATGCCTTTGCCGTTGCGAGTAAATCATTAGCTCAGTAGCCACTCAATAGCAGAGACTGAGCCTTATAAAGCGCTGATTTCGTCTACTGTCTTCCTAGCAGTATTATTCACTCGGATCATAAAGAATAATCATTCGTGTTGACACTGACCTCTGTGTTTTGTTTTTTGCTTGATTAGCCCATTGCGGGCTTGCTGTCGCGGAATCATCTTATTAAAGCTCTCAGAGCATTCCTCAACATAGCTACGTATATCGCAATGAAATGGTCTATTGTCAGGCAGAAGAAATTTGAATTCGAATAGAATTAGGGCAGTAATATGAGACAACCCAATAATTGTAATGATGAGAGAGGACAGAAGGCAATGGCTTCGTCGCCACATACGTGGTGGCGAAAGAGCATGCACATATCTGTGGTTAACTAAATCTCGAGGTTGGATAATTAAATATTGTAAAAAGTTGGCTAAAAATACAATTTTTGCACAAAATAGGGATCACTTAGCACTATGATACAGGATAAGATCGAGGTTTTCGTGGGTACTGTTCCTTTCTGGAAAAATTACTGGAGCGTTCGTTTCATACAAAAGTGTCACGATGAGGCGTAATAGTGAAGGTAAAACATGTGACATTCTTCATAATCACATGTGCCAAAAGTGGTTATCAGTCATAGCAATGCAGACGTTGAAGCATATCGTAGCAAATGGTAGGCTACATTTCTGTGGCCGCCAAGAAACTCAGTACTGTTCCGCCAAGAAACTCAGTAACTTCCTTTGGACCTTGCACGGACACACGAAAAAGTGCGGTGATCCTGAAGTTCCTTTTGAGAACATCCGACGATTCGTCTTTATATGATCTGAGTTATTACCTATTGGCTTCAAATGGTGGGTCATGGCAAGGTTTTGACGCCGTGTTTGAGCTAAGCATTTTGGGCGTTACATTATTTATTATTTAATTATTTATTATTTTAAAAAATGCAAACAACGCGAAGTAAGCTTTGGAACAGGCGCTATCGTGTGTAAACAATTAGTCCAGTTAAAGGCAAAAGTCAGGCTCGTGTTTCGGCATTATGGCACCTGATATTGAGTTTAGAGATGGGAGGTGGAACGATAGTGAAGAAAAAAAACGAAAAAAACTGTCGACAACACCTAAATAGAAACCCATTCCTTCTAGCAGTGAAGGAGATTTGCTCGGGGGAGAGTCACGTCCAAACGAGTTTTCTGGATATGCCAGCCGTTCCATCGGTTGATACGGCAATCAACCTAGCTGATCTCACACGTTATGCCAGCCACGCACCACATCCCAGGTGGGCGGTCGGAGCGCCTCCAGGCGGCGCGAGCGCTTAATGCATGCCCTGGGGCGTTATTACGGCGCCTTTTGAGATTCTGAGCATGGCAACGTCCCTGTGGGTGCGTAGCCATGCACATAGACGACTAAAGTGATTGGTTTGGTCCACTGAGCCTGACTCGTGGCTTTAAAAGTGATTTTCATTCGAAACTCATTCAAATTCTAATAAATTCATTCAAAGTTTCGCCCATAGCTTTGCGTTTTGCGAAGGTTTGTGAGTATACTTTATCGAAAGTTAGTGCTATTATACGTATACAACTACTATTCTCAAGTGTGCCGTCAATCCTCAATTTCTTCTGTCGTTTCAGAAATGCTACAGGAAATTCAGCATTAGAATCCCTGCCAGCTACATCGCAAAAGGGAAAAAACCGATGAAAGTATTCCACCTCGGCGTGACAGATCTTTCCAAGAAGCAACCAGGAGAAACGATCGATTGCGTAAACTAATCCTAATATAACCTTCCATTAATAAACACTTATTTGAGCTTTTCTTTCCCGCATAATTACATTCAAACGAGGGCGGAAGTGGTGTAGTGGCAAGTGGCACGCTTACCACGCGTGCGGTCCGGGGATCGGATCTTGGATGGCGCTTCGCCCAAGCCAACTAAGCCTTTCATCCCTCTGAGCTCAGTTAATTGGTACCAGACTTGTACATGTCTGGAAGGAAAAGTGCCCTTCATCTCCTGGGTTGTGTCATAGAACCACTGAAGGACTCTGTCGTCTTCGGCTTGATCAAATTGCGGGTCTGAATCTTCAGTAGTACCAACGATATACCTTCATATCTAGGGTCGCAGTGGTATATTGTGGTATGAGATGATTTGGATCGTACTGAATGAAATTAACGATAAACTGTGAACCAGAGATGGAGGGTCCAAAGCTTGTACGACCGAGGACTAGCTCTAAGGTTATTTATGCGGGGGATCTGTGGTAACAACATCCACAAGTCATCTGTCCCATGAGAGGTCTCGCATGATCTTGCGTGTTGCTGGTATATGCCCCGGGCGGCTGGAGCGATGGTAAGAGCACGTAGGACTTATCTGTCTTCTGCTGTGATGTGGCGTGCGGGGCACGGCGCGGTTATGTTGTTCTTCGTATGAACGCTGAGCTAAAGAGTTTTGCGGAGTAGGTATACAAGGTTGATGTCGACCATGCTTGATGGTTCCGTCGTGCGAACTGCACCTAATGTAATGGTCGTAACGGAGCGAGGCTATTTACTTCCAATTGTGAGCACTGAACAACTAAATGAGAAGTAAAGCTCTTCTAAGCTTCTGTGTCCAGATGGAAAACGACTGACTGAAACTGCCTTGTCTGAGGATGGCGAATTGAGTACCGATTGTTACCAGGGTACAATTCTAAGGAACTGCCATTGACGTTGATGCTGCTGGACTTCGCTAGATCGTTTCCCAGTATAAAACTCCATGAGCTGTCATACTCGCGGTATTCTTACGGCGGTTGTGGAACTGGAGTATGCCCTGTAAGGTTCGAAGCAAGCCCCGGGATTAGCCCAACTAGTAGGAAGGGTACCGCGGAGAGAATCTGTAGTGTCCTTCACTACGAAAAGGGAGGCGCACACATCGCTCAAAATGCGCGGTTAAGGCGCTAAGCGCTAAGGTGCTGCAACCTTCGACACCTATCCCAGCGCTTCCCACCCACCATCCCTTGATGCGGAGATCAGTGCGTTCTTTCGAACGGCGTGCTCTATAGCGTGTTTTGTCTTCTTTGATCGCAATGTCTTGCCTTCGTACTACTCCCGACCTTACTGGAGGTCAAGGCCTTAATTTCAGCACTTCCTATAATTTCTCTTACTTTCTTTTCCACTTTTAGTTCATTTGCAGCTCATGCATAAGTATGGTGCGCCTCCTATACACCAGTTTTATTCCGAGGCTTGCCTTTAAAAGTATAACATTATTCGATGTATGGCGTGCGAACGCTAAACACGTTCTGTGCCTAAAAATGTCGGCTCGTTTGGGAGAACGACAATATTCTCTCGACCTTTCATGAGACGGGGACTTCGTGTGTTGCTACAGCGACTTGATAAAGTGGGAGCAGTCCCTCTCACTGACAGACTCATTCCTGAGTAGAGTCGGCTTTCGTTTTTCAGATAAAATTTTATCCCGGATGAGGAGGGACACATTGCCTCATATTTCATAGCCAGTGGATCAGAGTCGATAACGGCGAGCTCAACTGTGGGGAAAAGGTAGAAGTCATTTGCTAAAGGGTTCGTGATCATGTGATCGCTATGAAGTTGAAGTCTCAAGGGCAACTAGCCGTATCTACAAAATTGCGAAGTAAAGATGAAAGTGATTTGCGACTTTCTTCATGACAAGCATAACATATACTCGATATCGGTAAGTTGGGGTGGGCGTGTCACTGGAAGTGACGTGCACTTGATAGAAACTATGTGATAAGCTGACTTTGAATAATGAATCGCTGGCTATCAGCAAAACATGCTGGCAACAACTTATCCACGCACTTTCTTTCAAGAGCACGTCACTAACGGTGACACACCCACCCGGATATCAACTGTAACAACATTTATTTATATCGGAACACTTTTTATAGTGCAAAAAGCAATCGCACAGTCCAAAGGCCAGCCACTCTTCGACAGCGGTGCTATGCATATATTTTGATATGGAGATTGGGCCAGCTTCAATAATGTGAGGCAATCGATCAGACGGGTTTCACTATTGTCGAGAGCGCACTTTGTTGACATGTCTGTCGGATCAATTTTGGCGTCCAAACTGCCTTTCATCGTTTTCTGCCTATTCGCTACGATAATCTTGTACGGATGCGCTGCTACATCTTAATCTTCTACTTTTCTGCGCTGCCCAGATGCCATAGCCTTCTTGGCTTCGGTACAACTCAGTCGGTTGCAGTTGAAGGTGAACTTCAGTGCAAGGGCTATCCAGCAACGAACGTCCAAGTCATATTGTTTGATAGAGGATTGCGTAGGTCTTTTCTTATAATTCTTGTTTTATTTCCCAAAAACTGAGGAGAAGTATGCGGACTGGGATGCTGGAAAAGGATCCCACACCAAGCACCTCAGTGATATCTCTTGATTTTTCACGACACGACTCTATATGTGGCAAATCAGCGATCTATTCGTCGCATTGGCGCTGCGTTGAAATAAGGCAAGATATCCAAATGCATTGCACAAGATTTGTTTGAAGATTTTCGCACTGGAGACCCCAACGCCGAAAGTTTAGCTCGATAGGGACGTCGACTCGAAGCTAACAATGGTCGCTACTGGAGGCAGACCTACAACATACTACATGTGAGCTAACACAAGTCTTAAATGTTCCGCCGCAGCACCCTCGCTGATCACAAGCATTAGTTGGGGGGGTGAACAAGCTCTCACAATGGACACCCAATAATTTGTTTGAGTGGCGCCTGTAGGGTAGCAACAAGCTCACCTCACTTTACAAGGGAGAACAAAGTTGCCCTCAACAAAGTTTGGTGCTCACCCTCTGAAAATTATGACAAGTTGTTGGTGGGACTGCGCAGCCTCGTTAATTAGGAGCTTCTGTCGCTCCACGCTATACACGCGGTGTGCCTGTGTTGCTATCTGAGAAGATTGGCTGGCAAGATCGCAGATCGCAGTAATCGCGGTATGATTCCTGCACGATGTGCTCGTCCACGCACTATTTGTTGGGCTCGTCAGAAGTACCAAGACTTTTAATGAGAAGTGCTGCCCAACCCATCGTACAGCCTTGACCTTGCTCCAACGGAGCACCACCTTTCCCTTTACTTACTGAACCCTCTACAAGGAAAACGCTCGATGGTAAAGGATGGTAAAGAGAATTGATAAAGATGATATACATCGCTACTCGAGCAATTTTTTAGTCAAGCTCAGAACATTTTTGAGCTGAAGGCGATAGAAGCTTGCTCGGGAAAGTGAGAGTGCTGTAACGTGACGGTAATTAAGTTGTTCTCCATGTGTTTCCTTCCTTTCAAAAATTCAAAGAAAAAGAGAATCGCAAACGAAAAATCGGAATTTTTATAAGAATTGGCGCGTTAAAAAATTGGAAACTCCTCAGTTCCAGAGCGAATTCAGCAAAATAGTTCTCGTATTCACATGTCAAACTAGACTTGTTGGATCAGCGTTCCGTCGCAGATTTCGCTGATTTACGCGATTTGCGCCGACTTTCGCATCACGCGGACGGATTCACGGAAATCACAAGTGCCCGATACTCTATACAATATACGATAATACTGCAAGGTGTTCTCCAATCCTGCCGCCACTTCTGCTTGATAGTGATGGCTGAATGACGACTGCTCATGATTCCACTTGTTTCATATTCAGTGTTTCAAATGTTCAAATGGGGCACTTGCAATTTTTGCGATCCGTCGCAGGTTTCGCGCCAATCGCGAAATCAGCGAAAGTGCGACGGAGCGGACTCTGAAAACAGCCTTAGTGTTTCTATGAGTAGCTGTAAAATTCTATGTCGACATTGTTTTTACTGACATGGTGTTGGTTAGAAAATAATTTCAAGACTTTTAAGTCGAACACTACACACTGTGAACTAAATCACATTGTTTGGTGGGATTTTTAACTGGAATGTGGGTTGAGCGACATGCCAGTTCTTCCGTGGGATGTAGAACTCAATTAGACTTAGATCTTGACTTGGTCGCTTCATAACAGCTTCTTTTTCTGGGTTTAGGAAGGCGGCAGTGAGGAGGTAGGCCTGCATTGGGTTCATTTCCGCGATAGAAAACCCATCTTTTTCGGCTAGTTCTGACTATCAAAGGGAAGCATTGTATTCCGCAGACTATTCGTGTATTTAGCCCAGTCTACATATTCTGGAGTCTCAGAACTAGGGATCGTCGAATGGTCTGACATATCTTCATCCATGACAGCACTTCCTTCTGACTTGATGTCTGTTAGCTCGAATTAGGTTTCCCTGTTGATAGAACTTCACAGGGCCACAACATCATTTTCAGAAGGGCGAACACTCGTCGCTGAGGACAAAGTTTTTACCTCTCGCCTTCGGTCCATGTTAGCCGTTAGTGTGCGGAAGCCAGTTGGGCCATCCTGCTCTTGAAGCCCAACAATGGCTTCTTGTTGGGACATCATCCGTAATATTCACCAGGTCGCGGCCGATGTTGGCTGCACTTGGACTTTCATATGATTAGGAAAAAACCAGAAAAAGTCGTCTCTTAGTTGGGAATGTCGGGGGTACGGGACGTGCCAACCACCCTTCGAAGTATTTGAGGAGGGCCAATTTTCTTGTGAGGATACTTTTTTGTGAATGATCATTCTTCTTATGCTTACTCGACTCCAATAACGCTAGAAACATTCGATAATATTGCTTCCGTAGAGACTGAACTACTAAGAAACAATTTCAATTTCGTATTCCGGATTGTAGGGTTTAAAAAAACCTCCCATGGAAAAACTGCTTCCTTTGCATATGAATTCATTTTGAAATTACACATTACTCAATGGTTGAACTAAAATTAACAGAAACAAGTAAACATTGAAGAGTAGGAATCATAATGATGAGGGAAACAAAAAGTTTCCAAACTTTTGACGCGCCATTACTTGAAAAAAATCTTATTTCTCAAATATGATTCTAGATTTTTGTAAATTATCCTGCTCGCCTTATTCAAAACTTGACTTTGTAGGTAGGCTTTTGACTGCTACTGTATGTGAACACGACGCAGCACATACTAATCTTATACTTTTGCAGTGTTCGACACCAAAATGGCCACAACTCGAACCGACCCTCACGGGAAATTTCGTCTATCTGGATGGAAGAGTGAATTCTCAAAGATCGATCCAAAGATCCACATTTATCACATGTGTAACCACGGAGGGGTGAGAGCTGTTTCATATGATAACTGTTGACAGATGTGAGAAAGTGAAGTTGAAAACACGGTGGCCAGAAGGTGTCGGAAGCAATAATTTGAGAAAAAAGTAACCTATTTAGCAAAAATTATGAAATTCGAAGAGAACGGAAGGAAAACGGAGGACTAAGAAGAGGGAGAGCTTAGCTGGATAGGTGTAGAAGGCAACTATCTCTTCGAACAAGCGCCTACTGCTTGAGCATTTTTCCGTCCTGTCCTCTATTGGTCTCCCTTTATACCTGTGATTCTGTCGGTCTATTTGTCGGTTTCTCCATGCTACGGATGCACCAAGCTGTAAGAAGCAACCCACACCCCGCCGAAATTGTAAAAATCCCATCGTGGGAAGCTGGGGCGTTATTCGATTGTTGAAAGAAGGAGTTTGCTAGGAGGAAACACTGGGAGGATTTCATGAGAGGTTCTAGGTGGGTTTGCGAAATAACATGTATTTGGATTTGTGTTAGTTTCTTGTGCCGTACGAGGTTTTTAGGTGGAACATTTATTAGTTCGGCCTAACGTTTCGACAAAATCGTCGTCTTCTGAGGCCTAAATGCGGTTCAAGGTTTAGACTTACGTTCTAATCCACCAAGCGCCTTATCCACTCTAGCGGTTCCGACATTCTGTCAGAACCTCCACCGAGAAACACAAGAAAAATAATTTTGACTCACCCAAGGGTTCCACCGTTCGCGCGGGAATCCCGCTACCACATATAGACGCTACTCAGTAAAAAATAATGCACACCGCACTGTCTCCTTGATTTCAGTGTTCATTGCAGGACGCACGTACGCTTTATTCTATAGCTCGCAGTGCGGTATATACGGCGAAAGATCACTTGTTATTGAAGGACGCTCATCTCGGCCGTTCATTGCTGGATTTCTGAAGAAATCCAGAATGCTTCCAATGCTTTTCTCGCAACAATTTCCGTCTCATGCGCCAACACCGTACACTTATTTCAAATTCAACGCCATTGTGCTCCTCGAACTTATGCCTTCCAAGAGCTGTTGAACGAGTACCGCGTCTCATGCTAGCCAGGTGTTCTTTGATGCGAATGGCTAGAACCCTTCCTGTTTCTCCAATATAGGTTGAGTTACAAGCCCTGGCATTCAATTTGATAAATTACTCCCTATATGCACAATCTCCTATTTTACCGTATGGACAAATAACACAACCGTCTGACACACACTGCTTATCATAGAGCCTGTTTCGCACTAGTTGCCGTCCGATGTTTTCATTGGGAATATTAACCAAGCTGAACATCGTTCTGCAGCTGTGCTCTTCTAATGCTCCGTTGAATAGCAGTGCTCACTTTGTCAGATATAAAGGGGAGACATAAGGGTAACTTATTTTGACGCGGCACCCCTCTTGGGGAGATATGCTCACTTTGGTGTCTTTGTACCGCATAGCCATTTGCAATGGCTATTTTCATAGCTAATTGTCGTGATTCACGTCTTTCAACATCACCAGTGCTCACCACAGTCGCGGTTCTGAACATATTTCTGACAACGGCGCGTTTGACGGCGATTGGGTGAGCCGAAGTAGCATGAATCAGAATGTTTTTCGAGCTACTTTTGCGGTACCATTTCACATGTGCGATGCCACTGGATAATTTGACTTGCGTGTTGAGGTAGGGCAACCAACCGTCGTGTGGTGTTTCGCGAGTGAGTTTGATGTACTGTGACTGCTCATTCATCAGTCGGAAACACTCATCCATTTCGGACTGTGTTCGACGTAATAATGAAAGCAGTCGTCAATATATCTACAGTACATCACACCGGTTCTTCGATTCTGCTCATGAAACAAACAGCAAGGACCGGTGCTAAGCGTTGACCCATGGCAAGCCCTCTAATCTGAGAGTAGTATGTTCCTGCCCACTTGAAGATGCAATTCAAGCATTCCTTGATCAGAGTCATTATGCATGTTTTGTTGAGTCCAAAAAGTTGTATACTATGCATATGCCTATCAAGCATCTCTGACAATGCTTGCAAGGCCTGCTCGTTTTGGACGTTAGTGTAAAGTGAAGTTACATCGAATGACTCCATAATTGCACTCTCGCTCAATGTGAGAAGAGTGTAGGATTTCAAGGAACTTATTCGTATTAGGCAGGTGAGAGGGAACCATGGGCAGAAGTTGGCTCACAATGTTGTTCAGAAACCATGATATTCGGTCGGTTGGTCCCCCACACAACTTATGATGGGACGAATTTTATAAGTATCCGTTGACATCGACAGCATATCGTGAGGAGCAAGCTTATGGGTCTTCAAAAGGCTATAGAAAACCGGACAACTTGGATTGTCCAGTTTGAGACCAGTGATGAACTTTTCGTCAAGACCTGCTGACTTTGCCGTGCACAGCCATATATGATTAAGTCTCTTGCACTGTGACAAAAAGTCCCTTTCACTCACAAGTCGATAGATGGAGGAGTCCCGCAAATGCGTTTCGGTTATGGCACGATCAAGTGATTGTGGCATAACTACGAATTCGCCACCTTTATCACTAACAGAAATTCGTATGGAACCGTTAGATCTTAGTTCGCGCAACTCTCTGAAACCTTGCCATTGTTCGTGTGATAGGTTTGTGTTCCGTTGCCTTTTATAGTGATTTAGGACGGCAAGGATGTCAGCTGACAAAATTCTAAACTTAGCATCGATTTCTTGGCATGGCTGAGGTTCTCGATAGAATGTTCGTGGAAACGGTGTCCATAGAGAAGTTCTGTGATCAAGATGTGCGGCATGCGGTTCCTCTCGGCGCCTATTATTATTGAGGCGCAGTAAGTCTCTAAGCCTTTGAAGTCCTCCAACCACTTTCCGGAAAGTTTGGGCGTTGATGTTCTGTGAAGGCGAAAAAGACGGACCAAGATTCAACAAACTCAAAGCATTTGTAGAAAGATGAGCGTCGCCGATAACAGTGACCCGCTCTGAAAAATCTCATTGCGAGCTGGCTCGCTGGTGTGGTGGTGGCCCCTGGAGGAATTGTTTTCATGAATGCTAGAAGTTTCTCGATGTGTATCCAACAGTCTATCGTATTTCGCACAAAGAGTCGACTTAGCCCTAGATCGAATAGAATCGCAAATCAACCTTGACTCACCCTCAATCCTCCTCCAACTCTGCTCTGACATAAGACGTTGGCATGCATTTTCTTTTGTTCTACATTTCAATAGTGAAGAATGAAAGACATGCCGGCTTTCCCCCTATTGCAACATCCAGAATCGATCGGTAAATGGATGCTATCATTGGATGGTTTTCGGAAAGATTGCATGTCGCTCCATTTTCTTATTTCTTATTGTATTTGGATTCTTTCACTGATCACCTTACTCTATGAGAGAGCAAGTTACAGACGTCAGTCAAAGCCAGAATAGAGGAATTTAAGATATCTGAAGGGTCGTATCGACTCGAATTTCTTCGACTTGGGGAATCCGGCTTACAAGTGGGCATTTTTACTATACACCATCATCGCGTGCAAAATTCTGGCGATGATGCTCTGACGGCCTCACCTCTGACGAGGGCGGGTCTATATATACACAAGCAAACAGATATGTAAACGCTACAACATCTTTACCCTCTTCCCTAGCCCAACAACCAAGACGTTCCTTCCATTGCCTTATCATATCAGTGCACTGAACTATTGAAGGGTCAGTGGCTTTTCGATTCTATGGGTTTTCCTGCCTCTTCAAGCTTGACCAGGCTCTGCCACTCAAAGCCGCTTGATGCTGTAGCAGCTACCTTCACTCAATTTTCATTAGTGGAACACAAAAATGCAAAACCAAAAGAGACGGGGCGAGATGCGATGAGAGATTGAAGGCCACTGCCTTCAGTGGCGGCAAACCTAGACTTAATCATACTGATATCCTAAGGTACAATCCACGTCAGTGAGCGCCGCTAACATGTTAGAACAGGGTGGGACAGATCTCAACAGATTAACACGGGTTCACCAACATGCCCTGCCCAAAACCTTGACCCTGTCGGCGACAATAACAGGGACAACGAAGAAGAGAAAAAAACAATAAAACAACTTCAACGTAGTCAACAATGGAGTCGGGTTCACGGGGTAACTTGTTTAATAAGGGCGGTGTGCCGAACCTCCCTTTGGGAACATACCTTTGCCTCGGAAGTATTTTGTGTTCCAGGGGATTTTTTTGGGATTTCACGAATACTTTATAACAATTAAAGCACGAGCAGTGCCCTGGGGTATGAGAGGGTGGACTTCTATGGTATGGTGGCTATTCGATATCTGGGGCTGCCCCGACAGTTCTCGCAACCTACGGTAGTAGTATTTTTATCCTTGACCTGAGTGCTTCGCAGGATATGACCGCGCCCTCAGCTATATCCCTAATCTTGTCTAGTGCCTTTTCCCATTCCTTATTTGTGTAAGGTCCAGGTACGATTATCCATTCGGCTCCAGTTGCCACTGCTTTAAGGATGTTATGTAGGGCTGGAAGCCAGTGTGAAAGCTCTTGTCAGCACTGGTTCTGTGAACAGAACGACAGCTGATAGTTCTCTGTTCAAACCATTCAGACCTGTTGTTCTCAGGCTTTGTATACCACTATGCCATCTGGCTTGGGTACTCTAGGCCCGAACATTGTGGTTGAAATCCATCTGGTAGCAAGATCAAAGATTTCTTCTGCGGAATGTTTTTTCATGTGTGTTCCGACCAGCTATTGTGAATAGCTTGATCGAATGCGATTTCATATCGGACGGGTCTCTTTCCGTCAGCCGCGGATGTTCTTCCTTGGACACTGCATTCATTCTGCTAGTCACCGCTAGCATGATATAGACGCACCTCGTTCTCATGAAGGCTATGGCGAGTGCTAACTCGCTAATTCCTAAGACGATATATTCAGGCGAAAGTAAATTCGCACAACGAGCTTCGTACACGGTACGGATAGCTGTGGGATTGGAGCAACCGGTACAATACTACTGACATAAACTGAAGATGTGTACGATATTTGTCCTGTGAACGTCGTGTTGTATTGCCCGGGGCATCGGACAACAGTCATTGACGTGTGTCGTTGTTTCCCTGAAAAAGCAATTGATTAATTGTGTCTAATAACATTGAATTTTGTTACTACATTTTTAGGTCGGCCTCTTTTCCCACGCTTTATATTTTTCGTGACAGGAGTACCATCCAATTCGGGTGGAATTTTAAGGAGGCAAATTCGAATTGAAATTCGAATTGTATGCGCTGTGGGTCTGCGTCTTCAACAATTTTGGAAATAAGTGCTGAATCGCGCCTGCCTCAAGAACTCTGTATGTTCTGCTCCAATCAAATGTAAGCTTACGAAAACTCGCCGTCGCGCTACATCGGTGCGTCGCCAGATGTTTCCATTTCTGAAATCTCAGAAAGTATTCAGCAGTTCCTCTGGTAGAAAAGTCAGCTTGAGACGAGATTGTTCACCCAAGTCGCAGAGGATTGACTCTCTGTGACGCAGGCCCGCTTCACAAGTGACCAA
>MU883344.1:0-16414 GCA_036418205.1 Ostertagia ostertagi | reverse complement strand
CTCTTGCTTCCTGCTTTACCACAATCACAAATGCAAACTTCCGCACCAAACCTTCCGCAACCAGGCAGTGGAGATTGCAGCAACGAGTGGGTACTGCAGACAAGAAAAGTAGAAAAAATCAGAAATGAGACCCCAGCACCTATGCTACGCACCTTCGCATCACAGTTAGTTCATTATCTGCGTTTACGCACCGGTGTACCGAATTTCTTGTTACTAATTTTCATTGACGAAAATAATTACTCCACCCGCTTAAAACGGTATATAAAAAGCGCTCAAAGCGGTGCCTACATAAGCAGTCCCAGCATGTTTGGAATGAGGAAACTCACCTCATCGTTGTAGAGCTGAGCTGTGACGACACCCTCAGTTGGCTAAAAAATTATACTTTGAAAACCACATCATGTAGCTCATCTGTTTATGATTAGAATTTCGACATAGGAATTGTTTGGGATTGCTTATGTACTATAGCGTTTGTCCTGTAACTTCCAAAGATTTTTCAACCTACAGGGTTTTCCTCCCCTAACTCCAATGCAAAGCGCAGAGTACGGGGGGGGGGTGCAAAAAAGCAAAAAAAATGAGTCGCCTTCTCTACATCCAAAACATAATCACACTTTGCTAAACTCAAACCCAATGCACCTAACCGAATATCATTATACATTTTTATTTTATACATTTTATTCTATAAGAAGACCCCATAACACCCTTCTACAATGACAGCAGCAGAAGATATTCCCACAGGAACGTGGTGCATTATTCGAACTCAACGAGGTACCCGAAGATCGAGGGCCATTACGGCGTTATCTGGAACGCTATTCATCCAGTAACTGATTGAAGAAATTGTGTAGCAGTTTCAGGTTGGGGCGACTACAGAAGGCCTCCTTGAGCTAGCCGAGCAGGTCATATTCTGGGGACGGTGAGGGCAGTGAAGAAGAGCCTGCTTCTGCTTATGGGATGACATCAGTGGAATATTTCGCAAAATCCTCATTACCCTGCGTGACGAAAATTTGGTGTTTCTGAGCCTTGGGAGCATATGTACGAACGAGTTTCTCCCCAAATGGTACGCTTGATACCGATGTCATTGACCGTGGTAAGTCGCGACGAACGAAAATCCGAAAATTTTACTTCCATCTACTTTAGGTCGCTGTACGAGCCCCATACCAACTCACGCAAAGTGGGCTCAGCGACCCCTCAGCTCCGTTCCACTAGTGAACATTGAACAGATTTAGAAATACTGCGAGTCAAAAAGTTACAAATATATACGCACCTGCCAGTGATAAATCACAAACGACAAGCGAAGGGACATGTTCCTGCTAATTCTCCCCACTTACCGCTGGCACTACCAGTACGAAGCCGTTAAGTACACTCACATCCAACCCCAAAGCATACCAAATCCCATTTTTGTCCTTACGCCAGGCCTATTGTCCACCGAACTCCCGGCCCCTTACATCACCTCGAAGCGCCACTACCCGCCCTCTTTCTCTGGCTCACAGTTGCACCACCCAACAACAAAATTAGTACGAAGTTTCCGAACGAACAATTGCACACAAAACCAACCCCCCCCCCTCCACCCCGATCTTTCCCTTCCTGAGAGAGGGCCGAGGCAGAATGAAGGTAATAGTCATTTGTAAATAACCATACCTCGTCCATGATTTCTCTAGCCGTTTCAACATCTTCCGTTGGCTACAAAAACGTACTAAGGCACAATGAACACGATGGCTGGAGAACTCAGTAATCGCCGCACGGAAAACATATCAGTTCGGGTAGGGAGGGGGAGGGGTACATAGGTGGAGGAGAGTGAAGTCAGAGATACCATCTCACAGTCGCTTCACCAGTTTCGTGCAGTGACGTCACATAAACCGCTCCGCCCTCCAGCCATCATGTTCACTGCCTTCAAAATGGAAGAAGGCGTAATTTCTAAGCACTCGTGCAAACTTCGTATAGGATTACAACCAATCGCTATCTGCCATATGATAGGCGCACCTAGATATAGTCCTCTATTCCAGCCCACCCCTCCCTCCCCCCATCCTCCTGTTCCGCGGAAAGAGGTAAGACGCAAGCAAAATCAAAAGGTAGGAGTCGTTTGTAAAATAGCCATACCTGGTCGACAATTTCTTTAGCCGTTTCAACATCTTCCGTTGGCTATAAAAACGCTCTAAGGCACCGAACACGAGAGCTGGATGATAGATTAAGGTCGCCGTGTTAACCTCTCAATTCGCCCGGTGGGCCGAGAGGCGGAGGCACACCCCCGGCCTCACCGCCCCACCCCACCCCCCCACCCACCACCAAACCCCCCCGACCATACATAGGTGGAGGAGAGTGAAGTCAGAGATACCATCTCACAGCCGCTTCACCAGTTTCGTGCAGTGACGTCACATAAACCGCTCCGCCCTCCAGTCATCATGTTCACTGCCTTCAAAATGGAAGAAAGCGTAATTTCTAAGCACTCGTGCAAAATTGGGATAAATGTTATCTGTATGAACTGCTGCACTTGTATGTTCCCACCCGTCCACCCCCCATCCTCCCCTTTCCGAGAGAGCAAAAGCAGAAATAAGGTAAGAGTCGTTTGTAAAATAGCCATACCTGGTCGACAATTTCTCTAGCCGTTTCAACATCTTCTGAGGGCTGTAAAAAATACTACCTACTGATTTCAACTTTCATTCCTGGATAGTTGCCCTACCTTATTCTCTTCACCCGGAGCAGGCGATGGCGCCGACGGTATGGGAACAGGCTGAAAAGATACCATGTTTTGGAAGAACAGGACTGAATTAGACAATTGCCTCCTGGATAGGTATTGTATCCAGAAGCACAAAAGGTTCTCTACACTATAGTTTGCTCGGCTTGATAGACCCATAACCGCACAGCGAGAGTGTTCCGATTACCAGCTGCTTTTATGTCGCTCGGGAAGGAATGCGGAGTTGTGAAGGAGAACTAAATAGAAAACTGTGCACGTAAACAGAAAACTGAAGGGAGTTGCAGGAAACGCTTATGTTAAAGATCTTCTGCTCTGTGAGCTGAACTGTGCTACGAGAAAAAGGCGCTGCTTACAAACGAGAGAAGAGGAGATTAATAACATCAGACAAAATGACAATTGGACGCCCGAATAGCAGCTGTAGTTATTCGCAATCGCGACGAGGTCAAGTTGAAGGTTGGGCACTTTCGTACCATCAGAAAGGAAAGACCCTTTTGCCATAGCTCTAGCCTGCTTACGAGCTCTATCCTGCTAACGGCCTGCAGTGTTTCATCTAGCTTCCTCATAGAGCTACGTTCTCAATCTATGAGTACGTACTTGCATCTAATACATACAAATGGCGTCGCACGTCGCACAGCACAGTTCTGAGGCGGTATGGGATAGCATGGCGTAAATTCTCGAATTTGGCCCCATACACTACGAATATTTGACTTTCAGGCTGAATTCTATCCGATTGTCCCATGCTCCATCCACCGATGGCTTTTGACCTTCCCTTCTTCGTCAACCAATTGTCCGCTTTTCCCGGTCTCGGACTGCCTCTGGACCGATTTATAAATCTCGTGGTAAACTCCGCCTATTTCGTTGCATGTCCCACCTATCTTTTTCTTCCTCGCCAACCTCTCTCCAGTTTTTGCCCGAACTCTGGGACATCCCGGGACCGATTTATGGACCCGGCGAACTCCGCCCACCTTGCTGCATGCCCAACCCACCAACACCAACAGCAGTTGATCTCCCTTCCGTTGAATCCACTCACTTCACTGTTTTCAGCCTCCTTAAGCCACTTTACAAAATTCGTAGACATAACCCCGCCCTACTTAGACAGCCTCGCCAACCAATCTGTTAAGATTTCTGAGGCATCATTTGATCTACGGTCGATCGCTAGTTTTGGCGCCGACAGCCGGGCACGCCGGCTCATTGTTGTCTTCTCGCCTAGCCAGGGAGCTGTCGCTCCAGTCCTTTTTTAGTTTTTCTTTGATTCTGTCACATAATAAACTCGTTTTGTTTTTGCGTGTCAGTTCTTGTTCCGACCAGGGTGAAACCCTTAATATAGGCCTTGATGAGCAGGGCCAAGATTGACATGGGGGCCGAACCAAACTTTCTAATTCGCCAACCATTCTTTCCAAAGTTCTGTTTTCCACATCGCGATTTTTAGCTGGTGCGCTCACTAGCTCGCAATTTATCTGACCAGAAAGACTAATTTGAGATTGAGCATTCGAAATTGCAGAGCTACCTTGAATGGATCTGCAGGCGGAAACGCCCATGGAGCACGATGCACCGGAGCAAGTCCGTGCCGTGGACAAGGTGAACACATCTGATAATCTGTTAAAAATCGTGCTCGAAAAATGCGGAAAAGCCTCAGAGGAGAACTTTCGGAATGTGGGGGGGGGGCGAAAAGCGAGCTGACTTTCTCGCATCGGTTAAGGGTGCTCAGGAGGAGCCGAGCCCTGTCGCGCTGCTTGAGCCAGTACCCAGTAATTTCAAATACGAGGGGGATTTCCATTCAGACCTCATAAAAAACGCCAGGTTCACAAACGGCTACTGCCCCCGCGAGAACGGGCTTACAGAAAGAGTAAATGGTACAATATCAAGGATGCTGAAAAAGAAAACTGTGATCCCTTCAGAATGGGATAAGGTCCTCCCACAGGTTGTCTATGCGTATAATGCCGCTCCACACGACGCTACTCGAGAAAGTCCATATTTTTCACTGTATGGCCATGACCCTCATTATCCATCTAATGTCATGCCAACGAGTGAGCTATCTTCAAATTTGGTTGATTAACGACCAATACAAGATAGAGTTTTTGAACGGATTAAAACTCGCTCGAGAATGTATAGATGAGTTTGGAGAAGTCGTACCGGCAAAGAATGAAAGCACATTACGATAAAAAATGGAAAACAGAATACGTCTGAGGTGTTCAAAGCCGGTGACAGGGTATACATGAAGCTACCAGCAGAGAAAAGTAAAAGTGCGCATCCAAAACTTACTTTCGATCGGAGTGGACCGTTTCGAGTTCTTGAGGCCAGTGAGAACTCAGCATTGATTTCCAAAATAGGCGAAAATACAGATCCACAGCGTATACAATTTGATTGCCTTATTAAAATTCCACCAGAAATAGATGACACTCCTAATTGAGTTACATACCAGACGTGGGAAAAGAGGGCGTCATGAAAAACATAACAATGGGGAAAACAGGGCGTCATAAAAAACATAACAATGGCATTCATTGTGACTCCCGACAGTACAAATCAAACAACGTCTTCCCAGGAATCGTTCGGCTACGCCAGGAAGGAGACCGCAGGCGTAGACGACTGTTGTTTTGGCGATTTCCGTTGTCCGGGCCAAAACGATACTGCGTTCACCGGACAGATTTCCTGCACGTCTGTTTTCAATCCCTTCTGTGGGGAAATTTTCCTGACCGTCCGCGTGCATCATTCCCGACTCTATCTGTCTTGAGCATTTAGCTCGTAGCTCTTACATATTCGACGCGACCCATGTTTAACGAGAAAATATCTGTGGAACCTGCCTCTCCCCGGAGGTTGAATAGCGTTGGTGCGTCCGAAGAGGTGAGTCTTGCAATCGGCCTTTTATGGCCGAACGACGGTCGCTGTCCATGTCATGTTAGCTGCGTCGAAAAGAATGAATACGGAGTCGCGAAGCAAGCACCCTAGAAGGTCTGAACGAGATCCGTTCGACATGGAAAAAATCTTCGAGGGGCGTTCCATACTTTATGGACGGAAGACACATGGAAACAGGTCCCAGAAAAGAAATCATACTCCATTTGCCTTACTGTTTTCAACCACAGTGTCAAGCTTTCGAGTACGACATATCAAATCGCGTACTGCTACCAGAAGCCGGGTGGATATAAAACCAGAACTGTTTGAAAGAGAAGCTCTCAGCAGTATTTTGTTCACCGATCCGGCTCTATGCGCGTCTCTAACATTGGTTGCCTGCGCTCCATAATATCCTGAGTGCTGTCGCTGCAGGGGCGGTACGCTGCAGGAGCGTAGGCGATAATCTGTGCAGGCCGTATACTGCTAAGGAATGGGAAAAAGCCGGCGACCAATGCGTGACCTAAGCCGAACAGGAACCATATATCATGTGAAGCATTGAAGCCAAGAATAAAAATTCTTCTTCCGCAAAACCATGAAAAATGGTCAGAAAAACCTTGGTGTTGTCTAAGCGAACGGACCCCAATCTTACCAAGATTCTACACGGACAGGTCCTGCAAGGAGGTTTTTCAAGCTCACTATGGAATGTTTCGGACCCTACTTCCAGATTAAAAATATCCGCACTCACATGAAGAAACAAACGTGGCCCCACATCATGACCTGAGGAGTCAGGATCAAAACTGAGCAGTCTGGATCGAAATCAGAGGATTCACGAGTAAACCACGCGAACCTGGATACCATGAGACGCTGAGACCAATTTGGAACGAACGACGCTCACCATTGCATATACTAGACAGTGCACCTGTTTTAACTGCTACAAAATCTTCGTAGCATCCCAAAGAATAAGCTCTCGTCACGTCATATCGCGGAAGAGCCCATACGTACCGGGGAACATACCATGGCAGACCCAGCCGAGATCATGTTAGCACCTCTATTGAGTCGCGCCTCACATTTTGCATTGCTGAAATTGTTGTACTCATCAAATCATCATGCATATTTACTCCTCCTATTCTGCAGAAATGCTATTTTGCTATCCTGATTTCTCATTGTTACGTATTCGACGAACAGGGACCGTCGAATTTTGAGGGCGGGCGTGTCAAGATATCTGAGCGGGCATATTTGGATATAGAGTGATAATCAGTGTCGATCACTTATTACGGTCGATCGCTAGTTTTGGCTCCAACAGCCGGGCGCGCCGGCTCATTGTTGTTTTCTCGCCTATCCAAGGGCAGTTAGCCCAGTCTTTTTCCTGTTTTATCTGGATTCCTGCTCACATCACTAAACTCGTTTTTGTTTTTGCGTGATCAGTTCGTTTCGACAAGGTGAAAACTTGATATAGGCCTTTAAGGCGCAGGGCCAAGATTGACTAATAGCAGTTGGGCTCCACTCCTTCATACACCTCCATCCATCTTTTTCCCGGTCTCCGGGACTCCTAGAACCGAAATATGATTTTCATCGCAAACTCTGCCAACTTTGGTCATGCCCCGCCCACCAATGGCAGCTGACGAACGTAAGCAACCAGCCCTTTTGGCGTTTTCGGCTGGGACCGTATGCTGAATGTTGGGGAGGGGGTGGGGTCCCAACGGTCGACGGTTTACTTCAACTCGGTTGGTACGATAGGAGAGTACTGACGCAAGTGGTGCAGCTGGTCCAGCAGCTCCGCCAGAAGGTCTGGTTTGCTCACCCCAGGACTAAGCCTTGGAGAGGGACGGACCCGTCCTCTCTTTAAAGCTTAGTTCTGAGGTAAGCACCAAATTTGGGCGGTTTCAAGGACGAGTTGAAGTGGTCCGTCCACCGTCGGGGACTCCATCTCCTCCCAACATTCAGCATACGGTCCCAGCCGAAGCGCCAAAAGGGCTGGTTTGCTTACGCCGACCTCCACTACTCCACCCACCTCTATACATCATTTCCCGGCTCCCTAGGACTTCTCCGGCCCTATAGCCGCTATAAGGCACTCTTGTAAAAAACGGTGTACATTGTAGAGCGGGCCTCCGCCCACGACATGCATGCTGGGAGCACCTTAGACATTGCTCCCATACACTGACTTCTTTCTGAACTACAGACTTACTCCAAACCGAGTTATGATTTTTTTCATAAAGCACTGCTTTTTTGGAGAACGCCCTGCCCACCGGGGGCGGGGTCTCCCTATTTCATGTGACTTACCCAATTGCACACCTCTCCCACTCTTCCCGAGTCTTAAGTTTCAAGTCTTTTTCACCAAATCTGAAATCTCGGTCGTCAGTACACGTTCATTCGATGCACGCCACGCCCACTGTGGGCGGGGCCCGCTTAGCTGATGTGTGTTTTGTACCTCATGAGACCTTGCCCACCCATCCCACACTTGACTCTGTTTCTCCAGGCGGATCTTTAGGAGGAATTCCGTGACAGAATGACAGACAGAACGACAGACAGAACGACAGACGAAGCGCTTTATAGTTAGTAGGATGTTGTTTACTCTTGGCGTAGGCGGTCATCAGGGCAACCGAGACAGTTGCAATGAGGATCTGCTTGCGCTAATCTGCAGATCCTGTAGCAACTGTAATGGAGCAATGATCACACCAGTCTTTCTGGCTATGTTGCTGACAAGTGCAAAGGGCCAAACTCATCAAAAAGTCGATCCAACAACCTTCTGCCTGTGAGCATGGCCCGCTAGCTGCACTTCCCGCTTTACCTTCTCATCAAATAATCGCTCAGCTAATTCAAAAAGCAACACTAATGGTAAGCTCATTGTCTTAAGGTGGATACAGCCATATTCACATCGTTGTAATTGGCAGAGATGATCTGATAAGCTTTTCTGTCAGAAGCTGCAGAAGAGACCATTGCAAAACGTGGTTACAAGACTGACGCCACTCGTCTTGGTGTTCGTGTGACATTTTTCATCACCACAGAAGCAGGTGCTGCGGCCGACATCCAAATTCTGGAAGGCAGCATACGCTGCGAACCCGCCCCAAGCTCTATGATTGGTCAGCTAGTTTCCGTGATTGGCTGGATGTGGAGAGAAGTTGAATCCATAACAACCAGCTTTTGACCTTGAAGGAGAATTTCAATATGAACAAAGCTGAAGAAGTGAATACTTCTTCTAGTGGAGTGACAGGACGGACCACTCAAGGGTCAACACGCAACTCGCATCGAAGAATAAGCCGTTGGCGATCTAGCAGTTTTCATTTTTCCCGAAGTTTATCCTGTAGATGGCTTTTAAAGATAGACATAACCTCTTTTGAAGAACTTCATTCGTTAGTATTGCACTGTATACATAGCAGTCAACTTTAGTTAGTTGCCCCAGGCCCATGTAGTGGAAGAGTGCAATAGTCCATGTTACAAAAAATCCAGTTTTTGCAGAGTAAAGTAGCTCCGAGGTGAGTGTGAACTAAAGCCGCAATGTTCTGCGCACTTTGGAGGTTTCCTTTCCATGACCAAATGAGATTACTGTAATCGGTGTGCAGTACTGCACCACATGTACTCTTCGGCCACAAAACTTGCTAGTTTTTCTCTCAGTTTCACAAAGTTACGCTTATCACGTCCTGATTGCACTGCTATCCTGGATTCGAGCTAAAACTTCATTATTCGCTACTATCACAATGGAAGCAGTCTTTTCTATTAAATGAACTCTATTGACAATAGTGGGAGATACCTACAATACCCATCCCTATGTTATTGGAACCGGAATATTTGCAGCATTAACGTCAGGTGGCCGGAAAGCTCGAAGTGCTGTAGGTACAACTAGGTAAGATAGACAATGGTTGACGCTATCGCAAGATAAGGGGCACCCTTTAGAACAAAGCCTGGGAGTGGGTAGAAAATGAGAATTGCTCACGCTCCCTGGAGTCTTTGTTCCCCCGCCTGAGGCTCAATCTCGCCTTCGACAAGAAGTATAGGTTTCATGCAGTTTTATGTGCACTGCCACTGCAATGAACCGTATCCTGCGATATTCGCCTAACCGTCTTCACTGTGGTGTGGCGAATAACTATCTACTCTTCCTGCGATCGCAGCTTCCGTGAAAATGGTATTTTCCTCCATCCCATGGTATGCATCGTTCATTGCATGTCGAGCACTTATCTTTAGGGCCACTGCCACTTATCTTACGATGCCTACCTCTGCTGATCCTGTGGAAGGACGGTGACCGAATTGAACAGCCGCAGACATGACTGTTTTCAGAAAAATGAAATTAAATCGAGTGTGGCTGAGTTTCAGGGTATCAGGACTTCTGTCAACCGTGAGGCTTGGCGGTTCAGCGTTTTGTAGTGATGTCTGGGAGCTCTCACAAGTGCACACTATCACAGCATCTCCTCTTTCTTTATCTTCTTCAAAAGGCTTAGTCCCAATAAGACACAAAGTGTGTGCTTTTCCAGCTACGCTCTCACCCTTTGGTTGACAGAAGCCTTGTAACCGATTCCAGAGCGGACGATGCGTCGATATGGCGAGAAGAAAACGATTGCATATTGATTGGGCGATTGAGCCAGCAGGCGACTAAGCGATTGCCGGTGTGGCGGAGCCAGCCAACTCGATACGTAGGCTTTCTACTCGCCTACCCGCCTAATCGCCTGTCTCGTCAACTCTGGGCATTGCCCAATAAAGCTGGTGCGGCTCACAGCATTGCAATACTATCCGACAAACCTGGTTGTTGGCTTCACTATAAAGCACCATGGTTGTACTTTCAGAGTTTCTTGCAAAAGTACTCACTTCAGGGGCCATTTCGGGGGTTCCAGGTTGTTCTACCTCTCTTCTGAACTGAAAAACCATTCCATCACTCGAGAAAGGTGCTCATTGTCGAGAACATAACCGTACCTGCTGTTGCAGATAGAGAAGCAGTATTGCACAAATTATAATGGCAACAACTAGTAGAGCAGACATTCCGCCGACAAACTAATAGCTAAGAATGAACGTACTCGAGATTACAAGAACGATTTCCAGTACTCATATCAGATGTTCTAGCAATTCCATTTTTTGTAAACAATCCACATCGACGATTAGCAGATGTTGGTCTCTTGGATGAGTTGCACAAGGAAGGAGAGACCGGCTTATTAAAAGGCATGAAATTACTGGGCTAAAGGCGAAAAAAGCCTGTTGAACAAATAGGGCAGCTATTGAGAGAGTAGTGCCACCGGCAAAAAATTACGGGCCCCTAGCGAGGCTAGAACCACCACTTATCTTTCAACACACGGTTTTCATCAGCGATAGCAAAATGCAAAATAAGGTTGCCTAACAAATTTCCCAATATATGTATATGACTGAGTCCGATATTTGAGATTCTCGCTGGGTCGTTCGGGTGCGGAATCATCGTTGTGCCGGCCATGAGCTAGGAGAAGGGAAAAAATCTTCCAGGCAAACTGAAAAATTGCTGCTCACGCACCCATTTCCCAGCTCCGCCCTAAGACTAGTGTAGAGAACTAGGAGGAGAAGGGGCGGGGGAATTAGGTTGTATGGCATTCACCACACGCATTCCCATTCCGGACGATCAGCAAGTCGGCCCCGTTTTTGGCACCAGCTTATCAGCGTGGGCGGAGCGAGAGCGTGTGACGGCATGCAGCAGTTTGGCAAGTCAGGAGTTACGAGCAGAGTCAACCCTGCGTTGCGCAGTTCTCAACGGCCACGTTGCGCAGTTTCGCCCGATTAGACACGTTCTCTCGCGCGAACATTCACACTCGCATGCTCGAGCCGTCTGTGTCTCCGCCCATACAGCGTGCGTTGAGGATCTCTCAACGTGCCGTTGCGAACTGCGCAACGCAGGGTTGACTCTGTTCCAATAGCAGTAATATTATCAATGAAAAACCAGTCCATCGACTTCACTGCTGATTGATAGTAACCTGTTAGGAGAAACAAAACTTTCTGATAGATTCTAGAGAGAGTGAAAAAAACGTATCAAGTAAAATTTGATCAAGGGAAATCAAATAGTGAATAAATAACACTATATGTAGTACTAAATGAATTAATTACGTAAAAAATTCAATCAGAGCAAACAATTCAGAAAATGGACATGATAAAATCGGCCGCTCCCTGTCCTCAAAATCATTGCTGGAAGCGTTTAGTTACATATCCTCAGATCCAACCTCGAAAAAAATCATAGTCTTTCTCACTTTTTTTCTGAACGAGCTGGAACAGCTCGAATTCATGACAGAGGGATGGGAGAACATCATTCAGAAGGTTATAATCCTTCAAGCGAATGAGCTTGAAATTCGGTGAAATTAGTTTTTAGCTCTCAAAGGCACCCTCCGCGGTCGGGCGTGTTCGCCTGTTCCATCCAGGGGGTAGTTGGCAGGTGGATCAAGATGTTGATGTCGGGCCCCTTTGCGCAGAAAGGCGCAAGGAGCTCGTCCAACCCGCAACTCACACCTTCGTCCGCAAGCCCCACCCTTCGCTGTCGGTTGCCACGTGGCGCTGCTTGAAAAGCGCGGGCGCATTTGAGGCAGTGGTCCCAGCGCGATCCAATGTTATTGACACTGGAGCAAGTAGAGTTAGGTTCGTGAAACTCGTCCAATTCGCCTCTTCTCTATCCCAAGGTGGAATGTGGCTGAAATAGGGGAGGTCTCGTACGGGGCGTAATCGGTGGTTTCGTTTGCTTTCCTTCTCTTTTTACAGACCACCTCCCACCTATAGCTTCATAACTGAACGCTTTTCCACACCTATTTTATCCCGAATCTTGCCTTTAAGAACCTTTAGTTTTGACCTCGTGTTCGCCCAATCGTTGCCTATTTTTCGCAAAGAGCGTCAAAATCCAAATCTGCTAGACCAGCAAAAACTCTATATTTAGAATCATGGTCGAACTTTCTTCTGGGTTATATTTTGTTGTTAGGAAAGTTTCGGTCATTTTCAGTTACTCACTCTTGAACGCTTCATTTCTGAATTACTTCTAAGATGTTGTGTGTCAGTTGTGATCACTAAAGACAACATACAAAGTTTCACACGCGAAGATTCAGTTTACGAAAAGAAACAAACTTACAAATACCACACTCTATGGATCCATCGGTCCGTTTTTAGTGTTCAACCTCTGAAGGGCGCCATGCGGGGTCATCCACCTCACATCAACAAATTATCTACAAGAAGTCCACCACGATTATTGCTTAGGCCAAGTGACTTTCTGTTCGATCCTCGAAAGGCCTCCTAAATTACGGGAGCTCGAGCATATGTGGTAGATTTCCGATGAAAACGTCATTTTGCATGTTTTATTACAATGTGCAGAAACTATTATAACGAATTGACGACCATGCGATTTTCCGGTGTTTTCAAGAAATGCATACTAATGCGGGAACGTGTAGCACAACAGCTGTGCCAGCAGGATTAGAACTCAATGCCGAAATCCTGAAGCTTTATTTGGGTGGAATCAGTATCGGTCGCCTTCAAACCAGGCAAAATTTTTTGGCGGAGCCAAGAAAAATTCCGAAACAAAATTTTCAATTTTCAGCTATAGAATCTGCTAATGTGAATGGATTCAAATATTTTCTGCCTAAATTTGCATTCTTACGCTTGCTGACAGTAATCGATAGAACTACTTTGTCCATCCAACCATAATAAATTTCATCTAGCAGAAGCTCTTTCAAGAGTCCGTAATCTGCGCTCATCTTTCACAGTGAGTGTTCGTCCAAACTCCCCCATCATAAATGTTACCATGTGTTCCGAATCATTACAAAATATCGTCAGTAATTTGTAATCTATGTAAAAATAAACCAAATTTCGAAGTGTTGCACTAATATGTAGACCCTGTCGCCAATGTGTTCAGTATAACGAGAGAGACTTTTTCAGACGAATGGGACTGGAAGCGAGCATAACTGGAATAAATAAATTCTTAAATATTCAAAGGAAAGGGAGAAACTCAACGTCCAGCATTGTGTTCTGTTTAGCGTTAACAACAAAGAAAACAGAAATCCCGTTTTAGGCTGTATGAAGATAATACAGGGTTAATGCATGACTATTACGGTTTTTTCGGAGAAACGACTCTGCAGTATCCTTCCGAGCTAAAATAAGTCACAAAAACCACCGACCAATGCAAAAATTGAGGGAAATAATTCCAAGGCAAATAATTAAGGAATGTTGGTTGGATCGGTAAGCGAGTTTGTAGGCCATACCCGTTCCAGCCGATAGATCTTGTGATGCTATTCGTAGTTTGATATGATTGCTGTCCTTGCCACGAATTGCCATTTTTTCTTATCCACGTGATGGAGTTTTTCTATGAATTGGGCTGCATTATTCTGGTTGTTATTTTCTTTTGGCCTTGAACGTGGATTCAGCCAAGCCTCATTCTCTTTTCCCTTGATTGGTGTTCATAAGACGACATTGTAGCGGATCAGCCGGCTCCAAAATGTTAGTGATAGACTTCTCTAGATGTGAGCGCTTCCACTACTTTAATGCACGTAATTAGTGGAAAATTAAAACGTAATTTGCTACTGCAAGTAGTTTTAGGCTATTCCGTGGGTATCATCATAAATTAGATGAGTCGAGTAGCCAAAGGGTCTCGACGCCCTAGAAAGGCACTAAGCGCTATCTAATCGCAGTTATTGCAATGGTCACACATTGAGGTCGGCCTGTCGACAGTTACTGTAATCAACGCCGCTATCTTTGCTTGCCTTGAATGCCAATCCTACTTGGGTTCGTTTGTTTCACGATGCGGTATCCCTTTATTATTAAAGAGATCTCTTAACGGTGCTTCTTGATGATATTCCCACAGTTTTCTGCTGATTAGAAGGTTCAGATGACCCTGAACAAGGCACTGCCGGGCGGCCAGCTGTCATTTTAACATTGTTCATGTCTCGAATGTCATTTAAGCGTATGTATTTATTATAATCCTGGATGCATTCGAAAATTTTACGGTCACTTCTTTTCGTATTTTGACAACTTGCAAGTGGAAGCAAATCTTTTCGTTCCCGAAATCCTTTGGAAAGGTTAAAATTGTTCTAGTGTTCCGTGAATGTTCGATTTTGTAACTGCTTTCAATTCTCCACTTTCTTCCGTCTTTCTCGAACGTCTGGAAGTTCTGCTGAGCTAAAACGTTATATTGCTTACGAGATGAGGTTTTCATCAGAGGTAAAGCACGTTTTCAAAAGCCAGTTTTTTCGCCTTGTTGTAGGGCTCCTTCTACGGTAAACTATAAGGGTGGGGTTTCCTTGTTCGCAGAGCGTGCCTCTTGCTGAAAACCCAGAAGGAGGAGTCAAAAATCTGCTCGGAGTTGGTGATTGTTCATAGCAGCTTGGGTCGTAACGAAGAGCTCCTCATCTGAATTATGACACACCCACAGGTTGGGGTCAGTGTCACTACTTGTGGAGTGGGGAGCTCCCACCAAAATGTTATGCATTTTGTAACCCAAAATGCTATCATTTTGTAACCTAGCAGAATTGCACCATAGACCATTTCTTCGCCGCTCTCTACTTCACTGAACCGCTCAGCTGAAATAAGCCTCGGTTTTATAGTCCACGCAAGAGTTCCTATAAAAGCTGGAAACCCTTTTGAAAAAGCGCTTCACACCCTAAAAGACCTTCCTGCTTGAAAAAATGTTAAGATTCATCGGATTATCTACTGTTCTCCATATGCAATTGCTGCTGGTTCACAGAGGGTTTCCACAGTAAGCAAGACTGCAACTCCTTTCTCACATCAGCGTTTCCACGCGCTCGACATTTTGCACAGGAAGCTGCAAATTCAAAAACTCAGGCAGCCTCTTCAATATATCAACAAGGGCAAGAGGAGGAAATCAATCCTTCTTTCTTGTGTATTGTATGAAGTCTTGCCGTGGAGAAGCGAAGTGAGCACTTGGGGCACTAATACTGAACAACTGCCGAAGTTTTTCAACGATATTTGTAAGGAATAAAAAGGAGCACAATGTGTCTCTCTGAACAACAACTCAGCGTGCGTCTACTAAGTGGAAACGCTTGTGAGTCACCTCCATCGTAATGATCAGGGACCAAATCTTTCGGGTTCTCTCGTTTGGCCGTGGTTTTTACGACCTTCGAGCTTCGATCTTCAATAAAGAAATCAGAACTAGAAGGGTAGAAAGAAATCAAAATGTTCAAGTGCGCATTCTCGGCTTTTTTTGCTCTTGCAATTTTCTGAACCCAAATTTTTATTATTTTTATGCTTATAATTTTACTGTACTGAATGCTATAGGGCGTCCAACTGTATTTATCATAAAATATTACAATGGAGAAAATTCATGTATCATCAGAGGTAGACAAGCTTCACATAATCTTAGACCCACAACCTTGTTTCATTGTGGCCATTTATGTGCCTGTTCTGAAGTACAGCATGGCCCCATCGGTAACTTGACCGGGCCCCCAGACATTCAGAGAACCGGGGTGGGGTGTATCCCATGTGAGAAAAGTTTTTTTTTCAGGGAATGTTCGAGCAGTCCTCCAAATTTACAACTTACCAAATCAAGATAAAGAGCTTATAAAAATTTTCGTGTTCATATGGAGTTTTTGGCCCATTTCATCATTAGAGTGGCAACATGACTACCTTCCGACTACCTTTGACTTTCTACACATCTTTGGCGTTTTTGTGAAACACCACATGAGAAAGAGCTCTGAGTGGAGCGAAGCAGTCTTATTACGGTTGTTAATGCATTTTTAAGAGACAAAGTATAAGGCTTTCGAGGTTGATCATCCTTTCTGAGATGCCGCAAGGATTCCACTATCACTCAGAATCGTAGTGGCATCTTGAATATGATTTGACCAAGTACCATGTAGGGCACATGCGGTGAGCAATTCAATGTAACCAATCTAGTATCGAATCAAAGAGCCCGGAACGAGGGAAGGCCTGCATGGCATGGGAACGCGTACGGTTCAGGGTTTGAACTCC